>OX439134.1:25590307-25802556 GCA_949318235.1 Ecdyonurus torrentis | reverse complement strand
TTCTCTTCTTTCTTTCTTTCTTTCTTTCTTTCTTTCTTCTTTCTTTCTTTCTTTCTTTCTTTCTTTCTTTTCTTCTTCTTTCTTTCTTTCTCTTCTTTCTTTCTTTCTTTCTTTCTTTCTTTCTTTCTTTCTTTCTTTCTTTCTTCTTTTCTTTCTTTCTTTCTTTCTTTCTTTCTTTCTTTCTTTCTTTCTTTCTTTCTTTCTTTCTTTCTTTCTTTCTTTCTTTCTTTCTTTCTTTCTTTCTTTCTTTCTTTCTTTCTTTCTTTCTTTCTTTCTTTCTTTCTTTCTTTCTTTCTTTCTTTCTTTCTTTCTTTCTTTCTTTCTTTCTTTCTTTCTTTCTTTCTTTCTTTCTTTCTTTCTTTCTTTCTTTTTTCTTTCTTCTTCTTTCTTTCTTTCTTTCTTTCTTTCTCTTTCTTTCTTTCTTTCTTTCTTTCTTTCTTTCTTTTCTTTCTCTTCTTTCTTTCTTTCTTTCTTTCTTTCTTTCTTTCTTTCTTTCTTCTTTCTTTCTTTTCTTTCTTTCTTTCTTCTTTCTTTCTTTCTTTCTTTCTTTCTTTCTTTCTTTCTTTCTTTCTTTCTTTCTTTCTTTCTTTCTTTCTTTCTTTCTTTCTTTCTTTCTTTCTTTCTTTCTTTCTTTCTTTCTTTCTTTCTTTCTTTCTTTCTTTCTTTCTTTCTTTCTTTCTTTCTTTCTTTCTTTCTTTCTTTCTTTCTTTCTTTCTTTCTTTCTTTCGTTTATTATTATTATTATTATTATTTTGTCTTCCCAATTTTAATAACTATTTTACGACAATTTTTTCCTGCATACTATTTGATTTGTATAGGGGAAATATTTTATATGTATTAATTTCTTAGAAAGTTGTGGAGGTCTATCACTAGGTCAGGCTAAAAACATCTGTGTTGTTGGCTTACCCTGAAAGGGACTACAGCATCATGATATGTATGTACTGTATGTATTAATTTCTAAAACCTCTGTTTATTGTTTGTTTCAGGTTAAAAATATTGCAAGAGCGCGGTGAACAAGAAAAAATTCTCCTGGTTGAGAAAGTGTGATCCCTCTTCTCTGCAATGCTTACTTCTATTTAAGTGTTTTTTAGTGTAGTGATATAATTGATTAAAAAAAAAACTAATGGTAATTGTCTGTGTGTATATGTTAAAATTTGTATATCAGTTAGTAGATCTTGATTATTAATTTAAAATTTCTATTATTTACCAGTTAATAATAAAATGGTGCAATTTTTTCCTATAAAAAAATACTTCTTTTATAAAACTATAATAAGTATAAAAATAATTTATATATATATTTTGGTGCAGATGTGTAGTGACGAGTGATATGGTATACATATAAACTAAGTTTTTGATTATTTTATTAAAATTATGACTAACATCTAGAGATTTAATCTACCAGTCTACTTGTTGTAAGTATTAATAACCAGTTTATCTGTAATTTATTTATTTTAAACTATTATTTATTCACAAGAAACTTGTACTTTACAGTGTATATTTTTACAATTTTTTTTTTAACTTTGTGTATCATTCCAACACTATCCTCATTTTTTTTTCTTTTTCTTTTAATTTTGGTTTTTATTATTATTACAGTATTAGGTATTTAACAATATCTCAATGAAACTATGAACAAATCGATGTCAGACAGGAACCAGTTGCCAGTATTTAATAATTTTTAATTTTACATCACTGCAGTTTGACTTTGAAAAAAATTAAGACCAGCACTCTCGTAATGTGAACATAACAGACAGTAATATTATGTGTAAATTTTCAAAAAAATTCTGCTCATGGTAGCCTTACTAATTAATGGTCATTAAAAACACCAATTTTGCCCCTTTTTTTTTTTTTTTTTTTTTTTTTTTAAGTTGTGAACTTTATAGGTGTGTTGTACTGTATATTATTATAACCATTGGTGATAAAATTTTCATATTTTAGGGACAAAGTTAGCAAATGTTGCTTAACATATTTAATTAAAATAATTCACAAGCTGGGTAAACTTGAGGTAGAAAATTGAAGATTAGTTTCTAAGTAGCAATAGCTTAAATAAAAGCTCAACTAAAAAAAAAAAAAAAAAAAAAAAAAAAAGAAGAAGAAGAAGAAGACAATTTATTATTATTATTGATTTGATGTGTTGAAGGTTGCCTATGTCAAGCTGAAAATAGCTGAGCATTCATGTCTCCAAGGTGAAAAAAAAATAATTAATTAATAATTAATTTACTGTCCAATATTTGTATACATTGTGAGAGTGTTAGTCTTAATTTTTTTTCTTCAAAGTCACACTGCAGTGATATTACAATGTAAAATTGAATAGTTACTGCGACTGGTTACTATCTAACATCAAAATTATACAATCACATGGAGAGAGAGAGAGTTTAACTAAATTACATTTTTTTTTATTTAACTCATAAAAACACATTACATAAATTCATGAGGTCTATTCTGTTTTTTTCACTTCAGAGAGCCTTTTGCTCATGTTGAAGCTGTCCGATTACAAATTATATAAGAAAGAAAATTAAATGTTATTAATGGAACAAATAGAAAAAAACAACAATAAACACCAAACCACATCCATAGGTAGGTGAAGATCTTGCTGGCACAGTTGGCCAAATATTTACTTGTTAGTATTTATTTTATATTATTTAGTTTTAAATATTTGTTAATTATACTCCCCACACTCTAAGCAACTTAGGTAGAGGGCTATTGTCCTCAAATGCATAACCAATAAATATATTTGTGTAAGCTTTGCCATCAAGGTCTTCACCTAGCTATGGACATCATCATGACAAGGGCACTTATTAGTTTTTCATATTCGTTGAAAACATGTCTAAAATTGTTTCAAATAATCTCCTTTAATTCAATTTAATAGTGACTGGTATTCTATATTTTTTCTTTCTTTCTTTCTTTCTTTTCTTTTTCTTTTTCTTTCTTTCTTTCTTTCTTTCTTTCTTTTTTTTTTTTTTTTTTTACCAAGAAATACAAAAAAGGATAGAGATACAAGCAAGGGCCCTACCACAGTTAAAGTTTTATGAAAAAGTCGAGGTCTTTTGTGGCACATTTATACGTAAATGTTTATAAACCAGAGCGTTCATCATTGTAATGACATTATCAATCAAGACTTCATGCAAATATGTATGTGCTCGGGTAATTTTTTTCTTTGGTTGATTATCATTACTCATAACAATGACAACAGCCCTCGTATACTGTATTTTATAACTATATGCCTGAGGCACATGAGACTTCAACCTTTCCATAAAACTTCTACTGTGGCTAGGGCCTTGGTGGTATCTCTGTTCTTTTCTTTATTACTGATTCTAACCACAATGTTTTCTGTGTGTTTCCCCCATCCCCCCCCCCCCCCTCAAATTGATTTTTATTAAGAAAGGTCATAAATAAAATAATAATAATAAAACTGCTCCACATACTTTATGGTAGTATTTTTGTTATTTAATGCATTTTTATTTAGCATTTATTTAGAAAAAAATATGTAATACTGTACAGTAGATGTTTTCTTGTGAATTCAATGAAAAAAATTGTACATAATAAATAAAATATTTCTTGTGTTGTAGTTATAGTATGTGTTTACACAAAAATAATACTCTAATTAAATTGATGTGGTTATGTATCCTAAGTGATGTTTTACTGTTTCATATTCAAGCTAAAATTCAGCTTTGGTCAGATTTGGTGATCATATTCCAACAAAGTTACATTTTTAAAAACAATAATATTAAAATATAAATTTTATATTTCTTAAATTTATTAAGGTACTACTTTAGGGTAGGAGTGTATTTTTTTTAATTATGATTATAAACAGAGATTAGGCTGTTGTACCCAAAAATGAAATCCAAAAAATTCTATTTCAAAAACTCTCGTCACAACAGAGCGTCAAAGTGTCGTAAAATGCCACGCCCCCTAATGCTAATGAATCTATATTTGAACCCCAATTTTGACCTATTTTGAATTTTTTTGAGGGGTTAAAAAAAATACTAGCTTGTTCTTCGTGTTGATTTTTAATGAAAAATGATTTTTCAGATTTTTCTAGAAAGAATTTGCTGAGGAAAAAAATTCGCAAATTGACCCATGTTAATTGAATAGGCAAACTTCTGTATTTTTTTTCTCCGTAAAAATCTCGTAAAAATTGTTTTAAATCTCAAATTCATTAAAAGTTGATCTGTAGATCACGCTAGTATTTTTTATTGAGAAGTTGGTCAATTCAATTTTGCACACTGTGAGCTTGAAGTTTTGTATCTTATACATGCTAAAGGGGGCGTAGCCCAAAAAAACCCAACGACTTTGCCGCTAATTTGCGGAAAATTGATTTGAGCAAAAACTTTTTTTAGTATAGAAAATTGTTCCTTAGTTTATCATGAAGCTAAAAAAAGATAAAAAGATTATATTTACGACAAAAATGCTACCCTAAAGAGTAAAGTAGTACCTTAAGTTGGTGTATTATTTTTAATATACTGTATTCATTTATTATTATTTGAAATGAGAGGAAGAGGTTATAAATTAAATGGAAAATAATTGGATTTATTGAGATAGATTTTCTAGATGGTGATTTGATTTGAACTTTGATGAGTTATTATAATAATATTTAGTTTAATTTTTTGAATATCTCTGTCAGAAGGTCCCGGGATAAAAGGTCCTCGGGCAAAAGACCCTGGCTATAGCACAGGTAGGGTCTTTTTATCCTAGGGATTTCTGACTGTATACATATTTTTTTAGATGTAGATATGTATATTTTATGTGTGTTTATTGGATAATATACTCTTTTCAAAATTTCTCAAAGAATAAAAAGTTGCTTTTTTCATTGGCCACAAATAAAGATAAATAAACTTTTATTTATTTATTTTTATTTTTTTTGAAATAGCCTATTGGAGGTCCAAAAATGCACAGACTTTTATAATACCTTAAGACAAATCTACACATATTTTAAATTTTCCTTTTTTCTCTCTTTTTTTAAATTTTTTTTATTTATCTTGATAATTTTTTTAATGGTTCAAAGTTTTTAACAAAAAGTTCCGGTCATTGCAATGTTTTTTGTTGCTTACCTGGAAATAGTAATTTAGAGTACTGCATAATTTTATATTATTATTTTTTTTTTCTTTTTTAATAAACAGAAAGTGATTTGGTTCTTTACATTTTATTGTCCATTTATGCATTGTTCCTACTACGCTCTTTCACTTTGTATAGATTGAGTTCAAGTAAAAAAAAAAAAAATGCTACAAAATTAATTTTAAATTAAATCTACCGTAGAACTAAAATAAGAATGAAAATGATTTTTTATTGAAATAAAAAAATGCTATTTTGCTCTACTATTACTTTCTTTAAAACATAATTTATTACAATACTAATTTTAACATGAAAGTATGTAATTAAACTTTATCCTGAGATTATAACTTCTAAATTTAAGCAGCTACAAAAAAAAAAAAAAAAAAAACAAAAAAAAAAACATAACTTGCATAAATTATCTTTATTTATTTATAAAAATCTATAAAAAGTGTAAAATAACTAATTACGTAATATGTATTCATTAACAACTTTCTTATCCACTGCGTTCATTCATACTGATCAGTGCCAAATCAAATTTCTCATGTTATTAGCTTTTTTTGTATAATCATATTATGCGAGTGCCTCTCTTTTTAAATAAATAATTTACAAAAAAATCTTGTAGTATCTATATAAAAGTTTTTAAAACATTAACTATGAAAATTATGATCATTGTATATAAAGTAAATGTATTGATGTCATGCATATTTGTATTATTAATAACTTATAAATAAAAATACACAATGAATTAAAAAATAATAATTGCTTTTATTTGCAGTACAAAATAACAATGTTTTATATTAAATTTAATTTCTAGAACACAATGAAATATTTATACAACTATATAAATATTGCATCTTTATTGGTGCATACAGCTTTTAGAAATTATAAAATACATAAAGTTTATTTATTTACTTAATTGGAATGCTATAGCTATTAAAGTTTTATTACTTTTTTTTATTATATTTGTTCTTTTATTATGCAAATTAAAAAATATATAAAAAATGTAAGTGTGTGAAAACATGTTGTAACAAATTCATATAATATATGCTTTTTCAATTAATTTCTTTGTGGTTTTTAGAATGTTACTTTATGTTTATTATTTCAGTTCAAGCCATTGCGCATAACCCAGGATTGTTCTTGCAATTTTTGTAGGAGCGTTACATACGAAAAAGTGCTGAAACATAGAATGCTTTATTATTATTATTCTATTATAAAATAATATTAAAAAAAAAAAAAAAAAAAAAAAAAAAATCGTATGCATCAAATATTATTTTCAAATATTATGTTAGAAGTTATGAAGTTTGATTGCACTCCATGTACCCGTATTATACGTACTTATATTGTTATTTTACTACAGTATACTATTTATTTTACATAATTACTTACAAAGTTTGTTCGACCGTTGCGTCAGGGTAGGGTATAGTTCAAACAAGTTTTCTGTTTCATGTGTATGGTTCTATTACAAAGAAACTGTACAGTCTTTTTACTAAAAAAAAAAAAAAAAAAATTCTATTGGCTTATGGAAATAAAATACATATTTAAATGGAGAAATACGAAAAATGAAATCTCCATCTGATTGCATTGTATGGCCATAAGCCAATAGAAATAATTTTTTTACTAAAAAGATTGTACTAATTTATAATAAAGCTATACAAATATTAATAGTAGAAAAAATTACAATTGTATACACTCTTACATAGCTAACTATATCCTAGTAATTAATCAATGTATTTATACTATACTGTAAATAATATTTGAAGAAACCATACAAATAAATTCTACATTCTAAATAGGGACAAGAAAGTTCTGAACTATAATAATATACCTTACTTTTATTAAAGGCGTAGAACACCTTGAACAAAAAAACTTACCTACCGTATGTAACATCGTTACATACCTAAATATGCAACGTTAATTTGGCCGGAGTCATTGATGTCAATTTATTTTCCATTCACAACATGTCAGATGCGGGTTTATGACGTCATAGCTCGCCTGGTCCACGCGTGCGGAAACAAGCAAGCTGTGACATCATAAACCCGCATCTGACATTTTGTGAATGTAAAATAAATTATAGAAATCAATCAGTCTTGCCAAATTAACGTTGATATTTAGGTATTTTAATATATTAGGCCAGTTTTTTTGTTCAAGTTGTTCTACGTCTTTAAATTTAATTGTAAACGTACCTGAAAGTCATGTTCTAGAGATCCCGCCGTTTTACCGACGACTCCAATTGTATTCACTGCTTGTCGGGCAAAACTTTTCACGTCCGTAGCCATATAGTTGTGAATAAGATCTTGGGCAGCTGTCATATCAGTCCTTAGGAAAGTTGGAGTAACAACTTGGATATCGACGTTAGAATTACGACATTCGAATTGTAAAGATTCGATAAATGTGCGCACATATGCCTGCGAGGAGAGTTTCAGTAAATTAAACACAAAACTAAATTATTATATAAAAAAAAATGCATACGAAAAGAATAAATTACGCAATTTATGCTGCATTTATATTCATTACTGCATAAATGTTGCTAAATTAGAATAACATAAATAATTATACTGTTTAAGAATTTTATATATGCTTTGTATACCATATGAAATGTATCATAAATTATGCTGCATTAAGGCGGGAAATTAGGTACAACGGGATTTGACTAAAAAGTTGCAAAGAAAGAAAAATCTGAAATTTTGCAAAGTGAATACATTAGGATAAGGTATCTTCAAAAATCTAAAAAAATTGGGGGTCACCTTGGTAAATTTTAAAGTATGATTTTTTTGAAATTTTAGTCCCATTACAACCCATATGTTAATTTCATTAATTATTTTCTCTCTTATCTGATGGTCATGAGTTCTAAAATTTTTATCAAAGGTGGCTGTTACTATTAACTTTTAAATGTGGCATCATAAAGTTTGGGAGTTTACTTTTTCGATTTTTAGATGCAAGCCATCTGAATACAACCCTTAAACAAATAAGTGCTGAAAATGAGCTAACATAATTATTACGTATTTATTTATGCCTGCCACACAAGACAACAACAACAAGCTAAGGCTATGTTGATATTCATTTCTTGCTTATAGTATTATTATATTATGTATTTTTTTAACCATGCAACTTTTTGCACTTTTTACATAATACTTCTTATATCTCATACCTTACTTCCAGCATAGACCGAATGGAACGGAAGGCCAGCAACCTCACTCATTGAAGATATATTAACTATTGCACCTCGTTTCTTAGCCTTCATTATAGGAAGCATGATCTTGCACGTGAGTGTAGCTGCAGCTATATTGACTAATACTTGGGTCATAATTAGATCATGGCTCATGTTTTCTGCGTAGATTGGAATTCGATTTGCTACTCCAGCATTATTCACTAAAAAAATTAAAAAAGATAAAACACGATTTATATTTATTTTAATGCCGTCAATATACTAGGTATGTTGTTATATCATATGCCACGCGGAAAGAATAAATAAAGTTAATTATGCTGATGTCATTATAGCATATTTATTATGCTAAATTAGAACAACATAAATAGTTATGCTGTATAACATAGTTATTATGAAGTAAATAGGATAGATTATGTTGCGTGCGGAACGTAGTGTTCTAAAAAAAATGAGCTAGCATAATTATTTTGTGTTTATTTTTGTCTGTGCCTGTGCACTTTATATTATTATTATTTTTCAGTTCTCTAACGCATATTGATATAAATATTTTTCTACTTTTATTTTGACATTGCGTGCTTTTTGAAATAATGTTAAAATTAATACAACAAATAAAAATTGGTTATATAAATTGTCTATATAGATATAAATGGGAATTAAATCAAACTTTCATAAAATATTATAAATAAATATCATAAAAATCATAAAATGGTCGTAAAAAGAAACATATTATAATGTTATTATTTTAATTCTTACCTAATATACCAATGTCAAGATTTTCCAATTCTTGAGCAATAGTTGTATAAACTTCTTGGCCAGCTCTTAGATCTACGTGGATAAATTTTGTTTCTACACCGAACTCTTTTTCTGAAAAATAAATAAAATCACATACAAAAAAATAATGGTAGTAATTGTTTTTTAATTATAGGTATTAGTATTGGCTCGTTGCATAAAATGTGAAAGGTATAATGCATCAATGTTTTTTTAAACACCTTTATGTGCTGCATTTATTTTACCGTCTGGAATAACAAGTTGTTGTTTTTTCCACGCACTGATTTTTAGACATTAATATTTATGCAACATGTTTACATAGAAGAAAATAATTGTACCAAGGCCAGAAAATTTTATATAAGGATGGCTTTATAAATGTAATCATGACGTGGAGTTTTAAAGCAGGGGGGTGTCCAGATCCCCAAAATCTCCACCTAGGGTGTACCCGCATGACATCATATTTAATGCGCTTGGAGGCCATGCTAGAGTATAAGTAAATAACATTGTTGAGCATATAGGACAAACTTCGTTTTAGTCTATATTTTCTTTGGGAAATCGTTTGATTTTTTGTTATTGTTATTTTTCTCACATACTTGAGATATACTAATTCAACTTATTAACAACATCAATGCTTCAAAAATATTGCATAGTGTTTTTAAACTGTCAAAATTAGGTATTTTCCTATGCCGCCCATATATGTTATTGAGTGATCCAACATGGCGTCGATTTTAACATGAATGCAAATACCCAATACGCTGAAGATATATAATTGCGTATATCGCTTATTTATTATGTTACCTAGTTGAGCAGAGACTTCTTTCAATCTTTGTAGTTTCTCACTAATCAGAACGATGTTTAATCCTCGTCGTGCAAACTCTATGCAATAACGTTCACCAAGACCATCGGATCCTCCGGTTACCACTATTAAAATAATATCAACTTTAATACATCATGCTGTTTCTAGTTTTATAATAATAACAACGGACCATGCATGTATGCACATATTTATATGTTTACACTTTTTTTCCTCATTTTAATACTAATAGAATATGGAAGCATATTTTATTTATACTATAAACTATTAGCGACGATTAGAAAATTGCTTAAAGGAATAGACCAGAGAAAAACATATGCATTTATATCACAAAACACTTTATGGGATTTACATAAATAACATTAGTTTGTCTCAAAACCCAATAGTAGCCCCGTAGCAGTGATCAGAATATTCGATTTATGCAACCCGCACAACATTTTCATACTAATTTCTGCATGTTTCTGACGTCATAAACATGAATTTTCTCGCAAATTGCATACTTTACAGTTTTTTCACGCTCTCTCGAGGGGCTACATTAACATTCTGGTAAAAATTGTCATCAGTTTTGAAGATCCCATTTTGTGTTTATTCATTCAAAAGCACATGTTGTTTTATGTGGTCTATGGCTTTAATTGATTTAGATATTTAATTCGTATCACATGCATGTATAGTTTTTGGCATATATACTGTTTATGCACTATAATATATATATATATATATATATATATATATATATATATATATATATATATATATATATATATATATATATATAATATATATATATATCTTATTAAGGGAGTAGGGTACCGACTTCGGCCATTAGACTCAAACTTTTCTCGTCAAAAAAATCTGAAATTTTGCACAATGATACTTCAGCATGAGACAATTTCAAATATAAAAAAATTTGGGGGTCACTGTGCAAATTAATTTTATATGATTTTTTTGAAATTGTAAGCCCATAAGGCCCAATGTTTTATATAGGCCCAATTTCAATATTTTTTTTTCTTTTTTTCGGGACGGTCAAACATCATGAAATTTTTATCACGGCTAGGTGTGACCCTTAGCTACACAATGACACTAGATCCAAAACACTTCTAGTTTTTGATATATAAATTTGGTACCCTACTCCCTTGAATAGTTACGTCATTTTTAAATAATAATTATAACCGCTAGCAGAACATGTTATATCAGTTATTATTTATCATTATATTACATAAAATTCTCAAAACACGTGCAAATTATAATAAAAATAAAATCTTACCTGCCCATTTTCCATAACGTTCTTTAAAATTAATTTTTCCAAGGCATAAATTTCTTAATAAATGAATATATAATATGAAAAATACATCCCATACACGTTGCGCTAAATATATAATACCTATAATGTATGCAAGATTGGTTAAAAAATCACAAAACATTTTTATTAAGTCCTGCTGCGAATACAGTAGCTTGAAAACTACAACAAGGAGGAGAAAAAAAAAAGTATATTTATCGCGAGCGCCGCGTGATTTGTGTTAGTCTTATAATATTTTCTTTATTACCTTCATGGAAGGGGACTCTGGTGGTGTTCAGGTATTGTGGGGGCAACCATAATTTGATGCAGTATGAACGTGCATCACTGTATGGAGTATGGACAAACCGCGGGCTCTTTTTTATCAATGAAAACGTACTATCTTTTTTTTTTTTTTTTTTTTTTTTTTTTTTACTAGCAATAGTTTTTTTTTGCATAAATTGAAAAAAAAAAAAAAAAAAAAAAAAAAGGAGAATTGCAAGGTTAAACTGCCTGCTAAACGTGAGATTATCAGCTCGTGCAAGGAAAGAATAAATCATGATTTATATATTTATAATATTAATGCGTATTATATAATTTTTGCTATACATTTATGTCATTATATGGTATAACTATATCATGCTAAATTAGAACAACACAGATAAGTATGCTGTACTGTACACAGTACAAAATAATATTATATATGATTATATAACACACATTGTGCACGGACAAAAATAAATACGTAATAATTATGCTAGCTCATTTTCAGCACAATTTGTTCAATATACTTTATTATATAATTTATTAAATATTATGTTATACAGCACAGCATAAATATTTTTATATTTATGTTCTAATTTAGCATCATTTATGCTATAATGACGGTATACGGACAGAAGACCCGCGGACAGAAGGCCGAATCGGACAGAAGGGTCTTTTATCCACGGGCCTTTTGTCCGCGGGTCTTATGTCCGGCATTCATAATGACAGGTAAATGCAGCATGAATTACGTATATTTTTTCCGTTTGTTTCTATACAATATGATTGTTATGAAATTATGACCGCATGTTTTCCACACAGCACAGAGAGAGACAAATTTTTATACATTGAACTGAAATCCGAATATATATAAGAATTGTCAAATGTAATAACGAGGGATTCTATAACAAGTGTGATATAAATTTATATTTTTGCATGTAGGTTTTTGCTTGCATTCCATATTTTGATTCATATTATAATATATTATTTTAGTATCTGTAGAGTAGATATTATACGAGGTAAATAAATATTTTCTACATTTCGTCGGCGGGTGTAAACCTCATCTCCAAAAAAAAAATAAATAAATAAATAAAAAATAAATGCAATTTTGAACCTTTAAATTTTTTTTTTTTTTTTTTTTTTTTTTTTTTTGAGGTACAAGAAGTTTTATGCTCTAACATGACGATCTTTAATATCCAAGATTTTATTAGTAAATGGATGTTATCGGGTTTGTGCGTTAGCCAATCAGAGGCAACTTGGGAAAGGCCTATCTGTTACCAGTCCCACTAATAATTCTTTCCTACAGGTTTACTTTATGGCATTTATTCATCGCTTCTTGACGTTTTTTGAGAAAACTATACTGCACCAAGGCCAGAAATATTGAACAAAAAAGACAATGCATCGGTTTTGTTTTACGTGTTCGAAGAGTTTTAAATTAATCCTATAAAAAAATGACGTAAATTTTGCACTTGTTACACAAATCATCTTTTTTGTTTTATTTCTACAGAGAAAGAAAAACTTTGAGAGTAATTTTATAGTATCGCAAGAATTTTTCTTTTTTTTTTCTTGCGCGCGTAAACCGGGCGAGCTGTGACGTCAGTGACCGCAGTGTCATTTTGTGAATGAAAAATAAATTAGAAATCAATGACTCCGGCCAAATCAACGTTGATTTTTAGTTGCGTTTGTTAGGATATTACGCAACTTTTTTGTTCAAGGTGTTCTACGCCTTTAAGATTTCAGTTTACAAATTGTAAAAAATAAAAAAAATAAAATGAATATAGGAATGAATGAAACCGCCCTTTTGCTGTTTTGAATGATAAATGCTTTTATCAATAAATAATAATATATTTATGTAATATTTTTTACAATAAAGTATAGTATAATATAACAATATAGCCGCCTACTTTAGCTCAAATATATTTAAAAAAATAATAATAGTTAATAATAAAAAAAAAATGTACATGATCCGATATATCATAATAAAGTATAAATCGAATACGAATTATACACATTTATCGATATTATGTGTGTATCCGATCGTGCGTCAATTATAATTAATTGCTCATATATTACATTAATTATAAGACATAATATATATATTAAGAGTGAGCAATTAAAAAAGTATATATAAAGGGCAAAAAGTTTGAGCTCGGCGCGATCATTGAACTCTTACAATCATGTTTGATATAAACATTAATCAGCGAGTCGCAGGACTTGAAAAAAAAAAAAAAAAAATCTTATTTTTTATTCAATTCGTCACATATCTCTCGCCTGCTGACGTAATCTCTAATTCATGTTGTATATAAGCGGATGCAATATACAGATATGGAAATTCTCTCTCAATTCAAAATTTAGTTGCGCGCGAGATTAGGAGGAGTACGAGAGGTCGAGAGGAGAAGGGGAGAAGAAAGGAGGTGTGTCCCTTGCTCTCTAACTAATCAACAATAACGTGTTGGTAACCTGTGTTGTATTTACCTCGTATTTTAACAGATAATAGTTAATTAATGTCTTCAATTATGGTACGTATCTCTAAAATTAATTTAAACTATTTTTTGTGGACATTTATTTTAAAGAAAAAATGCATTTTATTGCTTTTCATGCCTTTTTTACTTTTTTTTTTTTTTTTTATCATCGAGTTTTATTGTGATGAAGTTTGTTGGCCACAGATGTCTCTGGGCCTGCTCTGGGCAGGTATTTTTTTTAGAGAACTTTAACAGAGAAGCGACATCCCCATGTTTTAGGCAGACTGCAACACTCAAAAATTTTGACTTGGCAACGTTGCGTTTTTCCAAATCAAGGCGCCAATGAGAGAGCGTGCTATAGTAATTTTGTCTGCAGCGTTGCCAATTTTAAAGAAATGAGTGTTGCGGGTCTGCCTAACTTTTTGGGATGTCACTTCTCTGTTAAAGTTCTCTATTTTTTTTTTTTTTTTTTTTTTAATTTTAATTTAGAGAGGGAATTCTAATGAGCAATTGACGGCATCTCAAACCCGTGTGGCATAATATATTATATAAGTAAAAAAAGTAAAAGCTGGTTTGTTATATAATAACTTTCAAAAAATAAAATATTGATGCAGATGCAAAGATGCAGGTAGGAATAGTAATTTACATAATACCTGATAACTTTTTTTTATTTTGTAGCATTATGTAGCATTACCTATAAAATCAAGGCAAATTTTGTTATTATTTAATTGACTATATATCGATCTATTAATACGTACTTTATTGTTTTTCAGCTTTTTGTTGGTCCAGTGGTCCATACTACTTCTATCTCTGATTTTCAAGTTTTAACTCGTGCAGCTCTTGTGGTTCAAGATGGAAAGGTGTGTGTAATTCTAAAAAAAAAAATTTACATATATATATATATATATATATATATAATATATATATATATATATATATATATATATATATATATATATATATATATATATATATATATATATATATATATATATATATATATATATATATATAAACAATTTTATAAAGTTTTTATATGCCATTATAATTACTTATTGCAGTGTAGGCGAGTAGGTTTTATATAGCTTGGGAAGCAATTATTCATCTTCAAGTGTAACAAATATGATGGCATATACTGATATACATTACTGCTGATGTTAACTAAATGACCATTAACCATTATAATAGAACATTTTAGTATAAAATATATGGCTTCTTCTATTTTTTATTATTATTATTATTATTTTTTTTTTTACTTAATGGAGGTTATCGGTTTAAAAAATTGTTAAAAAATGTCTATGGCTTAAAACACGTAAAAGTATGTCTAGTATTTCTCATTAAAATTTCTCCAAAATCAGTGGAGTAGTTTTCTCAAAAATCGCAAAAAATGTGTTTTTCTCCATAAGCGTAATGTTAAATTAGGGGACCCTTAGCTTTCCCCGCAGCACCCCGCGCGCTAAACCGATAACGTCCATTATATAGTTAACACACAAAGAGTCAAGTAAAATGAGTCAAGTAAATAATGTAATTACGTACATGTTTGCATGTGCTATAATAATAGTAAAATCAAAGTATACATCATTTATGCACATGAAATAGAAAGAAAAAAAAAACTTTTGTGAATAATTATACAAAAGTGCATGCAAAGCAAAAATTTTGTTTTGCATCATCCTAAGTCATTGTCCATGAGTGACTCTCTTATTGTATCAAAAATGAGCATTTTTAAATTTCAATACAGCACTTGGCAATCTACTAGTATTACTAGAGGTATCATATAGACAATTATGGTTGCTCATGGTACTTGTTTTACAATAATATAAAATAAATTTTTTGTTTAGATTGTATCTTTACAAGAACTTTCGCAATCAGCTTCTTTTGATGACATCAAAAAGAAACATAACATTTCTGATGCCAATGTGACCAACCTTCAGCCAGGGTAGGTATAATTCTATTGACAATAATTTATTATTAAAGTATACAGCACTTTTTTCCCCTTCTTTACCCATATAATTTAGTCTTGTTTCCATAAGGTTTTTTTTTCTATCACTTATCATATAAGTAAATACTTTACAACAATACACAATATACAATACTTTATACAATTTAAATATTAAAACTATACTATAAATACAAATAATCTTTAAATTTAAACTAAATTTAAATAAGATTTTTCACATTCTATTCGAGTTATATGCCAAAGCGAAAGCTATGTAAGTGCATACCAAAAATGCAACATTTGGTTGCATTTTATTTCTATCTCTAACCTCTATCATCTTTTACTTTTTCCTCTCCTCTCTGTGCAAAGACTCGCCAAACATACAAGTATGTATCACGAAACAGGTGTCGTCTTGCGGGGTAGTGGTCGCGGCTGCTTCCTTCTCTGCATTGGGGAATGTGGGGAGGGGGGTGCGGCGGACACTGCTCAGCAAGCGCTCTGACTAAATCTCATTTTCACATGGCGTGCGATATGAACCACACGTACCAAGCGGTGATGCTTAGTATAGGTGAGCATATTGTACTACCATGGGCTGCTGAAGAGTACCTGAGACCCGCGATGTTTTATTGTATATTAATTTTATTAATATACAATATTCGGAACGGATAGGTCGAAACGCGTCCAGCCAGATTGAGAGATAGTTTACGTGACGATATTTGGTATGTATGGCTAGTTTTCGCACAGAATAACCCATCCTTTTAAATTCTTTCATAAAAAACGTCCTAGCAAACGCTAGTGAATTAATTTGAGTCCCATCCCATTGTAACTATCAAAATTAGAGAACTTCGCTTTGCATTAACTTTCAATACATAGTGCTCTAATTTCTCTCGTTCTATTTCTATCCTATTGTTTTAGTATCATTAACCGCGATGGTTTTTTCATATTTATATATTAAAACAAATAATAATAATAATAATAAAGCTCAAGACGGCAGTCGTTTCTTATTGCACTTTAAGCTCCGCCCCTGGGATAGCGTCCATAAAGTTAGCACAGTCCAAACTCTTATTGCTGTGATAAGAAAAAGGGATAAGAAGGACCGCTGTCCTAGGCTTAATAAATTAGAAAGAAAAGGACAAGAGAAACGAGCAAGGGCGCTACCATAGTGACAAGAGTTTGATAGCTTGGATAAGCTTGGTGAAAATCTTGCTAACACACACACACACACACACACACACACACACACACACATATTATATATAGGCCTATATAAAACATTGGAACTTTTTTTTTTTATCATTGTGGTAGCAAGATTTTCACAAGCCTATGGGACTCTACAATATTGATATAATGCACTTGCTGGGTACTTCTATTCTTTTCTTTCAAATTTATCATACCTAACCAGGATGGTTTATTTTATTTTATTTACCTCAAAAAAGGATAAATTTGAAAGAAAATAATTGGAGAAACCAGCAAAGGGCCTTACCATAATGAAGTTAGTCCCATAGTTCAGTGAAAATCTTGCTAGCACGGATAAAAAAAGGAAATATTTCAAAATTTAGCAATAAACTCCAAGAGAGATGCCTTCATCAATCACAGACTCGGAGAAAAACTATGATTATTCATAGTTTCTCTCGGAGTCTGTAAGGACTGCATGATGAAGGCATAACACACTCCATCTCTCTTGGAGTTTATTGTCAAAATATTTCAAATGTGTTATATTATTTTTATGTATTTGTGTTAGCAAGATTTTCACCAAACTATGGGACTCTCTTCACTATGGTAAGGCTCTTGCCGGTTTCTCCTATCCTTTTCTTTCAAATTTATCATAAAATATCTGTCCTTTTTTTATAGTCCTTAATTTTGACTAAAGATAGGTGATGGTTTTTAAATTTTGCAATATTTTAATTTTAGGGAATTCCTGATGCCAGGTTTGATTGACACTCATATTCACGCCCCTCAATATCCCAACATAGGCTTGGGCTATGATAAAACTCTACTGGAGTGGCTGGAGAAATACACATTTCCTCTAGAGTCTCAGTTTGGAGACATGAACCTTGCAGCTAAAGTGTATGAGGCAGTTGTGGTAAGCCACTTTTAGTTTCGCTTAATAAAAGTTTACCACCGTGTGTGAGAGAAAAGTTCAATATTTAAATTTCAAATATATACAGAGTAATCAATTCTCAAGTTCGTCATGAGCTTTGATTTAAATTTTGAATTTATCCATGCAAGAAATATTTGTTTTTAATTTGGGGTACATAAAATAAGTTGTTGTTTTTGTGTGTGTTATTTATTACAAAACCCAACACATAATTATACTATTTATACATAGTATTTGAGTCTTATTTGATACATTTAATCCTAGCTGTATGACTGATTTGAAAAGCGAGAGCTCACGAGTTCAATACTCGGTGCATATATGCAGCTTTTTTAGAGGCCATGTTATGCACAGAATGTGCTCTTGTGTTTTCTGCATGTTGATTCCCATGCCTAAGCCAGGTACAAAGGTAGGAGAGGTGTTAAGGCTTGACAGGTCTATTCATGTCTCTAGCCAGTCCTGGTAGTGGTGGTCGCCCATGCCAAGTTAGAGGTATCTTGGGACGGTTCATCAAACCATCTGATCTCATTCATTTGTATTAAATCACTTGTTGTTGGGGTCAATCTTTTTTTTTTTTTTTTTTTTTTTTTTTTTTTTTTTTTTACATTATGTGAACAAAGCTTGCATTGAAGTGTCCATTTAATACAAATCGATGGCTACGCGGCATTTTGGTACTAGTGCAATCTCTGCGGGTGCATTTTTGGCACATGTGCATTCTCCTAGCTCACCTTTTTTGAAATACCTTTATACGCTTAGCCTGTACAGATGTGCCATTAGAAGGCGTGGGGTAGATTGCACATTTGCCAAAATTGCAACAGCAGAGATTGCACAAGTTCTGAAATGCCGCGTAGCCCTCAAAATAAAGATATATTATATAATAAGGAAATAAACTTAAGTTTATTAACACTTATAAACATAATATATATGTTTTCTTTTGCTTTGGTACTAAGATTAATCTAATCTTTGCTTTGCTAATAGAATATATTATGTTCCAAAGTTAATTTAAATTTTATTTCTTCAGAAACGCACACTAAATGCAGGAACAACCACTGCCTGCTACTATGCTACAATCCACGAGGAGAGTGCCATTCTGTTAGCACAGTTGACCACACAGCTGGGACAGAGGGCACTGGTTGGCAAGGTCAACATGAATAAGAATCACCCACCTAACTATGGAGAAACCATGGACCAGTCCGTCAAGAGTACAGAGAGCTTTATTCAGGCTATCAGGGCACTTAAAGTAAGTTTTATTTGTGAATTTACAGTCTTTTAACATTGTGGTTGATATAAATTATAATGTATGTTAACAAAAAATAGTAATAATAATAACTGTGAATAGTAGGAAGAGAGATTAGAGCATGTTGAATTGAAAATTGATAAAATGAAAAGATTTATATGATTAATTGGGATAAAATATTCTAGCAGGTGAGCTCCAGATATTTTTAGATAAAAAAAAAAAGACGTTAAAAGGATATGAGCCTCATATTATGAGGATGTTTTGTGTCAATGTAAAATATGATGTTATATATAGTACATATTATCTCACACTATGCATTAAGGGCACAACATTATTACTCATGGCCTGGTCTATTACTAACCTAAATTCCTGTAGTTAATTAAAAAAAAAAAATGCAGGCGTATTGCTTGAAATTCGGAAAAGCAATAACTTTTATGTTCAGTAGCCATTGTAAAAATTTTTAAATTGAGGAAACAATCTAAGTTGAGTTATAGCACACTTCAATCTCCCATAAGATATAAATTTATGTAAAATCAATACAGAAACTCAAAGTTGTACCACATAATTACAGTATACTATGGTTGTACACTAGCACTTTGTTGGTAGGTGTTGGATTCTGGATTTATTAAGGCGTAGGACACCTTGAATAAAAAAGTTGCCTAATATCCTAACAAACCTGAAAATCAACGTTGATTTGGCCAGAGTCATTTATTTCTAATTTATTTTCCATTCACAAAATGACACTGGCGGACACTGATGTCACAGCTCGCCCGGTTTACACGTGTAAAAAACAAGGGAGCTGTGACCGCCAGCAGCATTTTGTGAATGGAAAATAAACTAGAAATAAATAACTCCGGCCAAATCAACGTTGATTTTCAGGTTTGTTAGGATATTACGCAACTTTTTTGTTCAAGGTGTTCTACGCCTTTAGTTAGTGTTTCCAATAAAACCACTTTTGCAAGTCTTCTGATATGGCAAAGTTTTTATTTTCCCTTACTTCCCCCACCCCCAAATCCAAATTATTGTTGACAGAAATTATTTAAGGTGAAAAATTAGGTACTGCAGGATTTGACTAAAAGATTGTAAAGAAAGAAAAATCTGAAATTTTGCACAGTGATACATTAGGATAAGGTTTCTTCAAAAATGTAAAAATAAAAAAAAATAATAAAAGGGGGGGGGGGGGGTAACCATATATGCTAGATTTTAAATTATGATTTTTTGAAGTTGTAGTCCCATAAGATCCCATGTTAATTTCAATAATTATTTTCCCTCTTATCTGATGGTCAAGGGTTCTGAAAATAGTAATGCTGTCCATAAACCCCGTTCTCTGCTCCTAAAATGACGATCGCCTTTGGTTATTCAAATGGAATGCTTATTTTTTGGTGCAAGAGAACAGGGTTTACGGACAGCATTTTTATCATAGGTAGCTGTTACTATTAACTTTCCATAACGTTTGGAAGTTTTCTTTTTAAATTTTGAGATACAAGCCATCTGAATACAACCCCTGAAACAAAAAATGTTTCATATATTTAGCATGTATTTTTATTCAGATGATGTTATGATTGTTTTAGTAAAATAAGATATTTAAATTTTAATGTAGCATTATATTTTAGAACTCTCTAGTTCAGCCAATAATAACACCAAGATTTGCCATCACGTGTGACAGACAGCTCATGGATAAACTTGGAGAATTGGCAGCCAAGTATGATGTCCATATTCAGGTAAACAAATTATATTTTAAAACAATTATTTACATATTTATGTAATAGAGGTTATATCGGTGATGAAAAATTCTGTATCATGATTATAATTTTTTTTACAAAAACAAATGTAAAAGTGTAAAAGTATCCCTCATTCAAATATTTCCTACCTCAATGCTGTATAGTTATCTCAAAAAATGCTAATAGCATGGATAAATTAGGAGATCCTAAGCTTTTCCCATGCACCTTAAACATTTAAACTTTATTTAATGCAATAATTAGATTATTAATTTAAGGAAAAAACCATCGCGGTTAGGATCAATGATAAAGAAAAGGATAGAAAAACCAGCAAGGGCCTTACCACAGTAGAAGTTCTATGGAGAGGTCGAGGTCTTGCATGGCACAGTATAATGTTATAAAAGTTTCTTTATAACTTGAGAGCTTTCGTCATATGATAATGACATTATCAATCAAAAGAGAAAATTACTTGAGCACATCACTGAGCAGTGTCTTGTCTTGTACTGCCGTGTTATGCTCTTGCTGGTTTGGAGTTGGTGGAGAGGGGTGGGGGTGGAGTAGGGAATCTGGGAAGGAGTGTGAATGAGTGAGGGAAGGAGTGAGTGAGGGAAAGGGAAAAGGTGGGGAGGGGAGCGGGAATAGGGTATATTTTTGAAATATGTTAGCGAATATTAAGTCCAGGCAGCCCTTGGGCTTTTCTGGATCTTAATATATGTTGATATGCTAATTCATATTGTCGTAATGTCGCATAGTTGGCTGGGCCCGGAATAGTGCGAAGTATTGTTGATTTATAACATAATTGGAAATTTGATATGCCATGAGAGGCCGCATGTTCAGCCACAGGTTTTTCCATCTCATTGTTTTTTACGGATTGTCTGTGGCCATTCATGCGGTCTCTCGCTTTTTGTGTGGTTAAGCCTATGTAAAATGCTTGACATTTTTCCTGTTGGCCTGTGGTGGGGTTGGTGGGGTTAGATTATTTATTATTATTGCAGTACAAATTATTCATCCTCAATCATTTTATTTTTGTTCCAGACTCATATTTCTGAAAATTCAAATGAGATCAATTTTGTGAAACAACTTTTCCCAGATGCCAAGCATTACTCTGATGTCTACGATAAATCCAATTTGCTTACAAAAAAGGTATTTATAAGAAAATAATAAATTATAGTAAAAATGAAAGTAAAGCTAAAGCTCTGAGCAAAAGTTTGAGCAACCGCCTTAGCCCCGTTCTTAAACTTATGTCCAGAGGTGCATATGTGCAATAATTATGATCTACGTGTGACTGAGATTCAGTAATGATAGAAGTTAGATAGTGCAAAAAATGTACACATTTTTCATTCAAAGCTATTATAGATTATAGCAAAAATAAAAATAAATAATTAGGAAATAAACACCATTCCAGTTTAAATGGATTATCAATTAAAGGTGAAAGAATAGGGAAACCTACAAGCACCTTACACTCTCTAAAGCAACTGAAAAAGAGGGATGTCACCCTCAAAATGTTTTAATCAATGTAAATATTATTTGTGGTAACTGTGTCATCAAGATAGCTGTGGACTTTATTATCGTAAGGTGCTTGATGAGGCCCTTGCTGGTTTTCTCTTATCCTTTTATATGTAATTAATAAGGAAAAACATGTGATGTTAAAATTTGATAGGGAGAAACCAAATGAGAGTTGGCGCCATCAGGCAGCAGCGTCAACTGAAAATCTCAAATGGCGATAGTGGATTAAAAAATATATCTTTGAAAAATATATATATCATGCCATATATTGTCTCACCTTTCCTTTTCCTAAATATAATTAATAAGGAAAGGTAAAAAACATTTCGGTTTAAATTAATAATCAAAGGAAAGGATAGGAGAAATCAACAAGCGCCTTACCACGATGAGGTCCATAGCTTGGTGAAAATCTTGATGGCACAGGTTACACAAATATATTTACAAGTTTTAAGACATTTAGAGGGCAACATCCCTCTTCTTCAGTCTATTATAAAATATTGATAACCAATTAATTTTGTAATACAGACTGTTTTAGCACATGGGGTACATCTAGAAGATGAAGAATTGAAGTTACTTGCTGAGAAAGGCACTTCAATTGCTCACTGTGCTAACTCCAACAATAGTTTGAGAAGTGGAATTTGTGATGTTCGTAGATTGGTTGACCACAATATTAAAGTTGGTCTCGGATCAGGTAATAAAGATTACAATGATAACAGAGATATCTAGTCATATTGCACATTTCATAAACAATGAGGTGACAAAAACTATTCATTGTATGTGTATTTAAATATTAACTAATATAAGCTCTTACGATATTGTGGAGATGTGTGATATTGGAATAAGAGCAAGAGTGGGATAGACTATTGCCAAGCCCATACCTCGTCTAGCTGTTTAAGAATGTTTTATTTGTGCTTTTATTTTTAAAAAGGAAAGAGAAACCAACCACATAGTGAAGGTGAGTCCCATATAGCTCGCTGAAAAACTTGCTAGCACAGAGATACAAAACTAACACATTGGAAATATTTTGGCAATAAACTCTAACAGTGAGATGGAGTGTGTTATGCCTTTGTCAGTTTTTACAGACTCAGAGAGAAACTGAAAAAGGCATAACACATTTTATCTCTCTTGGAGTTTATTGCCAAAATATTTCCAATGAGTTACAGTTTTTTTTTATCTCTGTGCTAGCAAGATTTTCACTGAGCTATGGGCCCTCTTCGCTATGGTAAGACCCTTGCTGGTTTCTCCTATATTTTTCTATCAAATTTATCATATCTAGCTACTGTATTTTATTTATCTAATTACAGTATCTTTTTTTATTTTTAAAAAGAAATTTGATTTATAATTGTAATTTCCAGATTGCTCTGGAGGCTATGGACATTCCATAATGGATGCCATGAGACACTCTCTCGCCTCCTCTATAAGTTTATCATTCCACAAGACTCACACACAGCCTCTCAACTACCAGGAGGTGTTTTTCTTGGCTACTTTAGGTGGTGCTCAAGGTAATTTGCTCTACATTTAAAGAAAAAAAAGTTGTATTATGGTATTATTTGGTATTCCACAAAATCAATGTTGATATAGATTTCACAAAATTGAGAGCTCATACTGTAATTATATAAGTAAGGCATTCCTTGTGCTTTAATGGCAATGTCTGTTTTAAATGCTATATCGATGGCTCTCCGGAAAACTGAAGTATCTATAGCCTCCCGCGCCTTAAATTTGGAACATCTGCGCTCTCCGTCTCTACTGAAATCAAAGCATCTCTTACCAGCGCTCCATTATAGATACTTCAATTTCGGGAGAGGCGGAGAGTGCAGATGTTCCAAATTTGAGGCGCGCAGAGACTATAGATAGTTCGGTTTTCCGAGGAGCCATCAATATATTAAAGCTATATTTATTATTATATATAAGCCAAGAAAGTATGTGCTCAATATTGATATGCTAATGAGAAATACATTATTAATCTTGAATTGGTTTTAACAATAAAATATACCTATTAAATTGAATGCAATTTATAACTTATTTATTCCCCAGCTCTGGCTCTGGATTCTACAACAGGCAACTTTGCAGTAGGCAAGGAGTTTGATGCACTAATAATCAATATGAACAAAGGACCCTCGGAACTGCTCAGAGATGACTATACTATCAAGGAACTTGTACAAAAATTTGTATATCTTTCAGACGATAGAAATATTACTCAAGTTTATGTTGCAGGAAAACTTATTAAATCTTAACTGAAATATTTTCAGTATTATTTGCATATAATGCAAAATATGACCAATTATATTAGTTTTTGTTTCAGAAAATTTATCAAATAAAACAAGATATTGCATGCACTATAATTAAAATGTGCAATTATTTGCAAAAAAATCAGTGCATTAATTAAAAAAAAAAAAAAAAAAAAAAAAAAAAAACGCTTAGATTCGAAGCTTTTTATTTTCTACTTTACTTATGCCTTTTTTTTATGTCCGATTCTAATTTTATATTTTTGTGCATGCACATTAATTTTTTATTGGGGATAAATATATATTATGCAAATAAAAAGGGTAATATTGTAAACTGATAAGTTGCATCATTTCATTCTGTGTTGATCTATTAAATATTGTTTGGGTGAAGTATTAAAAAAATATGTATTATATAACTATGCCTTATTTTTTGAGGCATTGTTTATAAATTTATACAGTATTCTTTTGGAAGAACAAATTATTTTATTAATATTTATATTAAAACTTTGTGCTTATTGAAAGAGACATGTTTTTGTCACCTTTCAAGTATACAATGTTAAAAAATAAAAGGGAATTATATTTTTTTTATAGTACTATTATATAATTGTGCTACATGGCAAAATTAAAAGAAATGCAGTTTTATATAAATCTTAATATTAGTACAGTACTCAATTTGTTATATTCTTTATTATACGAAAAACTTAAAATTTTAATTATGCTTACAAACATGTACACTTGAAGAACAATAAAAGTTTTTTATATTTGATGGTACAATTTTATATATTAAATGAGAATTATCACTTTCTAACCCCAAAATTCTACTTGATTCCCCCAAATTCTAGATTAAACCTGGTTTGTGTGAGGTTTCCATTTATTGGAAAGTCCTTTTTACCTGTCGATAAGAGAATGTCTTAATGGGACTATGGATTGGTGTAACACGACAACACTAAAATGGCAAGGGGAACCCAATAGTATGCAATTACAACGTTTTATTAGCAGATGTTGCTTTTAAAGAAGAAAATCAATATATTTTAAAGCATTATAACTATGATTGATAGTTTTCAGTTGTTCCAGACTGGGCAAAAGCCATTTAAACTAAATTTGTGAGATGATAATGCATTTCACCACCTGTAAAACAAAGTTTGACTACGAGAGTGCAACATCTAGCTAAAATCACTGCATATGTTAGAAATGTGCACTATGCAAAAAGTGTGTGAGCAAGTTTAGTTGTGAAGTAGGTTCGGGGTTGCTGTAACAGCTTTTGCTTTCAGCACGTTAATAACTAAAATTTTGAGATCGCGTTTTTGGGAGGTTTAATACACAATGATCACTATTAAAAAAGCCATTGTTGACTACACCTTTCATAAATGTATACACAATAATTTACTAGTATTTGGCATACGGAATTTAAATTTAGAAATAAAATTTGTATCAGTTATATTGTATACATACACAAAACTTTATTTACTTTTTGTAAACTTAAATAATATATATATTTAAATGATACACATGGACATATTACTCAGAAAAAGAAATTAAAAAAAAAAAATGATAATTAAATTTTGTAGACGTAGAAAAGAAAAGTTCATACAAAGAAAAAAAAATCACTGGTCCACTTTCACACCTTGTTTCTCCAACTCGGCTCTGAAATCAAAAGCAATTTAAGTTATATGTGTGTGTTTTTATTTTTCTTTTTATATAATAATTGTAGCTGGGAATAAATAAAAAGAAATTGAGGACCAAAAACCAAGACAATAAAAGTATGATGCCACACTATACATAGTTACGTAGCCTGTGAATATGTATTTACGTTAAATATTATGTGGTACAGTAACAGCACTCAAAAAATATTTTAGCAGCAATAAATAATTGCCCCCCCCCCTTTTTTTTTATTCAAACCTATTTAGTTTACCTTAGCAGTCAAAATCCTTCATTTACTCATAGTTTGTGGTATGATGCATATATGTACACATACATTCCTGTATGATATACATATTTGATTAGTGAAAAGAATTCATTACAAAATGAATATGACGATACAGATCCACAGACTGCAAAGTATGTATGGTAATTGCACTAGTTATCGCATCGGCAGTTGTATTTTTTTTTTTTTTTTTTTAAATGCCTTCCAATAATTTTAGGGCTTTCAAATTTTAGCACAAAAGAGATTCTTTTAAGCAATCATTTCTGTGTAAAAATTTCTAAACCCTCAAATGAGTGGAACGTATTATAAAAAATAAAATAATAATAAAAGCAACAATCACCTGCCGATAACTAGTATGTATGTACAATTACCATATGCATCCATACATATGGTCCCATGGGATTTAGGTAACGTGTAACGTCCCTATATACCTTTGACGTTAGATTTAGGGCAAATTTGCACTATGAGCATGTGCACTACTGTGTAGTGCACATGCTCATAGTGTAAATTTGCCATATGCCCTACACTAAAGTTCGTACAAGATACCAAGTACTCGGACCGAATTTTTTGTTTTCTTGAAAAACCCAACTAAAATATGCATTCAGGTATGTAGCTATCGAGACCAGAAAAAAAATACAAAAATCAAAAGTTTTGCAGATAACAAGTATGTATGTACGGATATGATTTCATACATAATTATTCTATGCATACATACTTAAAATGTATATAGCATGATATATATCATGATATGCATACAAAAATACATTCATAAAAGACAGTGAATGGATGGTTATATTTTTACATAATATGACATATTATATTTTAATTTGCACTAACCTTAGCTGTTTGCTAAAATCATCTTCAACATTGTCATCGTCCCAGTTATCTTCCCAGACATTGATATCATCCTTGTCTTCATCTGCTCCCGTCCAGTCTGCAAAATAATTAAAAATAAAATATTAAAATAAAATGTCATGCCGACACAAGGTGCAGTTTTAAATCAAAATATCTCTGAAGATAGTGAATTGATATTCTAGAAAATTATATTGGTAAGATAACAGTTATTTAGTTTTTAATAATTAGTTTTTGTTTTAATTACCTTCAGCAGGAAACTCTTCAAATTCATCATCTTCTTCAAGAAGGCCGAGGTCAACCTTAGGCTTATTGTCTGCCATTTTTCTGATTCAGCACAACAAAAAACAAATGACGAACGTAATGCAAAAAAAAAAAAAAAAAAAAAGCGGGGGAAAAAGTTTAAAAGTTTTCTAAAAGGAAGTAAAACAGCGTCAAACAGGTGCAATGCAGCCGCAAAGCTCACAGTAGACGTGCAAATACAAAAATGATAGTGCGACACTATACGTTTTACAATTTTGTCTGCATTATTTATATTTGTAGCTCTATTTGTAATGAGAAAAATGCTATTTCTTTTTTTGGTACTAGTATCAGTAAAAGTAAAAATACAAAATAAAAAATCAAATTTAATTATACCTATATTTATTAAGACTTAAGAGTATATTATAGTCTATAGGGTGGTTTCATTCATGTTAAAGTCGACGTCAAGTAACGTCAGTACTAAATAACATTGGCCGGTATATAGGAAAATAGAACATTTTGCCAGTTTAAAAATACTTCGCAATTTTTTTGATAGCATTCATGATGCTGTTATAACAGGTTGAATTATAGTTTTTCAAGTATGCAAGAAAATTAATAACAATTAACCAAAAACATAGCTAATTTTTCAAAGAAAATAGCCAAAAACTACGTTTGTCCTATACTGAGCAATGTTATTCATTATACTCAAGCGAAGAGCATCGAAAAGCACTCAGAATGACGTTTTACGAATTTTTTAACATGAATTTTCTATATTATATATATATATATATATATAATATATATATATATATATATATATCAGGGGTGTGAAGCCGGTGCCGGTGCCGTGGTGCCGTTTGGTGCCATTTTTTTTAAGAGCACCGGCACCGGCACCGATTGTGGTGCCTAAATCTGAAAACGGCACCGACACCGGCGCCAGCCGGTGCCCAAAAATAATATCAGCACCGGCACCGGCACCAGCCGGTGCCCAAAAATTATAATAGCACCGACACCGGCCGGTGCCGGTGCCGTGAACATGGCACCGGCACCGGTGCCGGTGCAAGAGCTACAAAAAATATAGTTAAAAAGGGCACCGGAGTAGTTGTGATTTAAATAAAATAAAAAGGTGCCAGAAAAGCAGAGATGAATAATTATAATTAATTTTAATATTATTATTAATACTCTATAAAATCTATATTATATAATACTAAAAACTAAAAATAGTAAAAATAAAAATAATGTGATAATAGATGATAATACTGATAATAGTAATACTATCATAATACTTAGGTAATAATAAAATAAATTTTTAAAAATGTACATATCCATCGAAACATTGAACAAAATTTATGAACTGTCATAAATAAAGATGTTGATATGATAGTCGAAATACTCGTATTTTTAAAACTTTTTATTGAGGTTTTGCTGGTTTTGTTTTGTTTTAATTTGTTTTCTTTCCTTTTAAACTGCTGGATGAGTAAATGCCAAATATATGACACCTTTTTTGTTTATGTTTCTTCTTTCTAGTATTTTGTTATGATTGAACATGTATTCTATAAAAATGATAAGTTAAAAAACTTAATCCATAATTAGTAATTTAAAATTTAATTACGTTAATAACTAATAAAAATGAAAAATAAAAGAAACTTTTGCTATTATCTACTAACAAATAAAATATTTTAATTATTTTTTATACTTTAAAAAAATAGTATAGTAGTCTGTATTGTATTTACTATTTACTACTATTTATTTTATTTAGGCTTATTTATTATTATTATTTAGCCTATAGTATATTTTATTTCACATTTAACTCTGGCTTTTTTAATGCAAAATTAAGAAAAATAACAATAGAATAAAAAATTATTAACTTATTAAAGACTAAGACAATTTCCAAGAAAAAAAAAAGGGCACCGGCACCGGCTCCGGTGCCGGTGCCAACATCTGAAAATGGCACCGGCACCGGCACCAGCCGGTGCCAAAAATTTTGAAAGGCACCAGCACCGGCGTCAGCCGGTGCGCAAAATTTAAAAAAGCACCAGCACCGGCACCAGCCGGTGCCCGAAATTTTTAATGGCACCGGCACCAGCACCGCTCGGTGCCGTACTAAGGGCACCGGCACCGGTGCCGGTGCCGGAAAATCAAAAAGGTTTCACACCCCTGATATATATTATATATATATATATAATATTATATAATATGAAAATAAAATGTTAAGATTTTATGCTAGTCCTAAACTGCACAGAGCATTGTGCGATGAGGTTCTTATGGATTCGTGGAGGAAAAGGAATTTGAAAATATATACTATGAGGGTCCAAATTAAATTCACTAATTTGTTAATTGTCATACGTATTTTTATTTATGTAAGTACTATAAGTAAGTAGTATGGTTTTTAGTTTTACAGCTTACAAATTTAATTGTAAAATAAACCTGGAAATTAAAAAAAAAAAAAAAAAAAAAAATCAAATATAGTAACAATAATAAAATATGGGTAAAATTTGCAAAACTTTAACTTGGAATGCTTATAAAATAAATTTCAACACTTTATAATTTTTTTTCTTTATAATATAATAAATTAAAAAAAGCACACACACATTTTTGTTTTTAACTTTTTTGTACTAAATCAACTTCTAAATTAAAAGGAAGAAAATGAATATTAAAGAAAATCAATTAAGCAAAATATTTTGAATTTGCGTGTTCTGACAGCCAATCGATGACTTGTTTGTAATACTGCGAGCGCCACTGAACGTTGAGGTTGATGTTTTCTAAAGCTTGTTTTACAGATAACTTGGCGTCCTTCAAATAAGTTGCGTGCTCTTCGGTGAACATTTGCATCTGCGAAAATATTAAAAAGTAAGTATAATATAACCTAAGAAGTTGATAATGATAGAATTGCATTTAACCAAGGCATCCTAAATTCGACTAATTTCATATATATGCATTTATTATAATTAATATGATTTACATCAATAAATTAAAATAAGTTAATTTGAGGCACTTCCCTTGGTTAATATATTTTTATAGCTGTAAATGTTATGTAATTAAATAATAATTAAACTCATGAGTCATGATCGTTAATATATTTACTTGTTTTAAATCTGCTTCAGTGTTCATAGACTCTGAAATGGAACCTATATATCTTCCAAGACGACTTGCTTTTGGTCCAAAGCTGCAAATTAAAATTAAAATATTTCAATGCATTTTCAAGACAGTAATATAACAAAAATAGCAATAATGTAAAAGGAAAAACAATAACAGTAGAAGAAAATCAATTTGTAGCATTTTCCTATATATATATATTTATTTATTTATTATTATTATTTTGTAACCGCAATCGCAATAGTACTTAAAATAAAAATTTAAAACAAAAATATCAAAGTTTTAATCCGCTTTACTTTTTAATCTAACTTACAATGCGTGAATGTCAGCAATGCGGGTCGTAAGGAACTCTCTGGCTACGTAGAATCCTGAGGAACTTCTAGCCACGGCGTAAAACACACTCACAGCGTCTTGTTTGCGAATTCCAGAAGTCTCATCAAGGGACATGTCCAGGTATCTAAAATCAAAGAAATTAATTAGTTAAAGTATATTCTTTTAAATTATTTTATAAAAAATACAATTATTTTTTGTTTTTAAAATATATAAAATTTGCTTCCAACTCTGCTTTTGAGCCATAACGATATTTAATATATATATATATATATATATATATATATATATATATATATATATATATATATATATATATATATATATATATATACAGGGATAGAAGTGGTCAAGATCTTATGAGGGGACCTGTAAAATTGATTTATAATAAGCAGAAGGGGGTCCAAGGGGGGCGTAGCCCCCCTTGCGGGGGGTCAAGGGGGCGGAGCCCCTTGCGAGGGTCAAGGGAGCAGAGCTCCCTGCGGGGGTTAAGGGGGCAGGGCCCCCTTACCGCCGGAGGCGCGATTTTTTTTAAAAGAGCAATGTTTTTAGCTTGTTTTACAAACCAAATTTGATAGCATTTAAAAAAAAATGTTCTTTTATATTTTTATATTTTTGCGTATCTGTAGCAGAAATAAACATGTATAATTTTTGAATACTCGGGTTTGCATATCTCAGGTACATCCAGAATATTTATAATAAAAATAAAATAAAAACATTTTCTGAAGTCATTTTTTCTTATTCAAAGTTTTTTTTTTTTTTTTTTACGCGTTTACTATAAAATTGGAATTGAATGAAAAGCGTAAGAAACCGATATTTTTGCTACATTTTATTTTAGCAAAGGACAACTTTAATGTGTCCCAAAATTTATAATTTTTGTGAATTTTCTTTACCTTTCATGATAACGATAGGAAATTTTAAGTTGAATGTCACTGTAAATTTATTTTTTAAATTCGCAAAATTGCACTCTATGTGTGGAAAATTTTTGCAACTTTGTTGCTAATAATCAGATTTTGATCCGGCTTAAAAAAAAAAAAAAAAAAAAATGGACAGCACAAAAAGAAACACTTTCTGAAAGAATTTAGAAAAATGAAGGTATATCCACGGATATTATACGTAAATTTTCTTTCATTGGTGTTTCATACCTTTCATACCATAAGGTAAAGAATAAAATAAGTTGTCCTTTGCTAAAATAAATGTTGCATAAACATCATGCAGTTTCTTATACTCTTAGCATTTAATTCCAACTTTAATAAACGCATAAAAAAAAATTCTTTAAAAAAAAAAAACGACTTATCAGGAAAAATAATAAATTTTATATTTAGTATAAATAATACTGTCAGATTTACAGATATACAAAGGAAAGCCGTCCAAGATTATATATTATCCATGGTTATATTTCTGATACGAGATTTGTCTAGTATAAGGTATCGATATTCAGAAAGTTTATTGTGTTATTATATGTTTTGGTTCTAAAGAGATTAATAGACAATAAAATGAAAATAAGTTTTTAGTGATTTAAATAATTGATTGTGTGTAAATAAAAAATCTTTTTGTTATAGCTCCGCGGCCTACACATTTAAATATTTGAACCATGAGATTTATAACAAATTTGATAACAAACACAATTTAACAGGCAATTAAATTAATACTGTATAGTTGAACATTAATATTTCATCTAAGAGATATATTGCATTATTCCTTTTTATTTTTTTATTCTACTCTTACAGTACGTACCCAAAGAAAATGAAAAACTTGCACAACAATGGGGGTAAATTCCGATATTTCAATGCATTCTTTGCCACCCACCGCACCCGGTGGTTACATCTTGGCCTGTATAATCTATATGGTAACGTTGCATATTTACGATTTTTCCATAAGCGAATAATTGGTACAGCGTAATTTATATTGCAAGATGTAGATTTCAATTCGGTACATGCATTAGATACATTACTAAAAATGTATGATAACAATTAAAAACAAACTGAAAAACACACTGAATATAAGATATTTTATTTCCTTAGCTAATGTGTTTTTATTACAAGTTCTTCTTATTTAAAAATATTTATATAAGGCAGTAAAAACTAAAAACAGAACTCTTTTTTTTTTTTTTTTTTTTTTTTTTTTTTTTTCTGCAATAGAAATTTAAAAGTCAACTTCTTGTAAAAAGAATATATTTTTATAATTGCAATCAACTAAATGAAGAGGGACCTGGTCCCCGCTGACTTTCTTTTGGGGGGACTAAGTCCCCGAAGTCCCCCCTCACTTCTACCCCTGTATATATATATATATATATATATATATATATATATATATATATATATATATATATATATATATATATATATATATATATGTATTTATATATATATATATATATATATATATATATATATATATATATATATATATATATATATATATATATTATATATATTAATATATATATATATATTAATATATATATATATATTAAGACACGTAGATATACGTATAAAGAAATCTTCAGATTTTGAAGAGAAAATAAATAAAATTGTTACGTTAAATTATAACTTGAAACAGGGTCGGACTGGCAATCAAGGGGCCTCGTCCGCAAAAGGGGTGTAACACCCTCTTTAGGGGCCACAAAGGGGGCGTAACACCCTAGTTACGCCCCTTTTTGGGCCTTAGGGGCCTCCAAACAAGGGGGGCCACGTCCGCAATTGCGGACTTGCTCTTATGGCCAGTCCGACCCTGACTTGAAACCATTTTAATATCTTTACTAGAAAGCTGATGCAGTCACTATAATTAAACATCGTTCCTATATAATTTTTATAGTCTTACTTATGCAGCAGCCAAATTTCCTTTGCACAACCGAGTGCAGAGAGCAATCTGCTTTTCTCAGCAGCAACGTTAGCAGCCAAATATCTCTTCCATAAGAAATCCCAAGCATCCTGACCTCCTAGTTTTATTGCTGAGCAATATACAACGCCACGGAAATCAACAGAAATTCTGAAACATAATAAATATAATTTAAATAAACAAATGAATGTATAAAATAAAAATATAATGTATACTTACGGATTAACTTTATCTGGGTCTTCTTTCTGATTTTGCCAAGATTTAAAGAGTGCCGCGGCTCTATTTTCACAGTCAAGAACCCCCATACTGCACGACCAGCCAAGGAGTTGAGAACGATGCTTTGTCATGGGAAGGCTCTCCTCTGAAGATCGCACACGGAATGGTTTGTTGCCCAGCTCAGTGTATACAGGAGCGAGCAGTGATTTCATTAAACTCTGCAAATTTATAAGTAAATATTAATAATAAAAATAATAAATCACAATTCCAACAGGCTTGGCAACTATAAATGGTAATGTTAAAGCATATAACTCACCAGGGAAATGTATTAAAAAATGACATTTAAATATATACTGCATGCATGGTCTCAAAAAATTAAATAAAAAAGCTGAAATTCATGAGATGGGACCATAATTCATATACTCAACCCTTTTGGATACCCTCACAAACTGAGCTGTAAAGTAATCAACTTTATAGGAATTCATCACGTCATGAATTCCGGGTCTACAATAGAAATTGTATCGCAAGTTGCCTGTACTTTTACAAGATTTCTCTCCAGTTCTTAAGAGTACCGAAGGTTAAGGAACATAATATCACATGTATTATTGTTACATTATTTATTTATTTATTTATGTTAATTATTTATACGATTTATCGTTAAGTTTTTTTTTTTTTTTTTTTTTTTTTTTTTAAGGTCAGCATTTCTTTAAGTATCTTTACTTCATAAATCAGTCGATTAGTATACGCATACCCTGAAAGCTCCGAAACCGGCTGTTCTCCTGGTCATACGTGTAAAGTATATTAGGTTAGAGAAGGCTGCTCTCCAGGGTAGATAGTTTCTCTCGTGTCTCAGGTAACGCAACACGTCCAGTGCACTCGAGTACTCCAGCTGACCAGCTCTTGCCAGATCAAGTGAATCGTCGATCAGTTGAGCACGGTTCAAGTTAGGGATCATGTCTCGCGTCTTCTCATCGCGTAGTGCAGCAGAGATGAGTCTCCAGTTCTCAGGGTCATAGTTCACGCGGTACAGAGCTGTGACAATCATAGTTTATTGAAATTTATCGTCCTATCTGCATCATATATTTTCTTTTTTTTTTTTATTGCATGAATATTAGGAAAGATATTTTTTCTTTATGATTAATAATATTATTTTTTCCAAAGTTTACTAACAAGTGCGAATATTTTGCAAGTCTTATGCAAAATTTACTAGCTTATAGCAGGCGACTTTTATCACCTCTTTGCTGGGACTAAATAATAATTCTAATATTTTGTTTAATAGAGTTAAAAAGAAAAATTCTATAACTTTTAGCACACAATAAATCTAGGACCTATAATATAGTTAATAAAGGATTGGTAAAAAAAATATATACATATTTATGTATATATTTGATATTCTTACGATTGTGATTAATAACGTATTAAATTAGAATACTGTGAATACAAAAAAAAAAAAAAAAAAAAAAAGTTATGTAGTTTTTTTTTTTTTTTTTTTTCCATTCCGCACTCCGGAGTATTAAAAATTATGATTAACTGAAATTTCACATATTTGCTGTACCTGTTGAGTTGACGTTAAGCAATAACCAGTCATTCTCGTCAGGCAGACCAGAGATGGTGGCGTTGCTCTCGTGCAGCCACACCCTAGGTTTGGTACTCTTTGCTAGATCACTGGGGTGTGTGAAACTGATAGGTACCCACCAAAGTGAAGCGGCAGCGCCAGAGCGACCGCGCCAGTCAGTCAAAAAGCGACTCTGTAATCGTAATTATTTGTTCATTTAATATGTTATAAAAAAAATAGTTGTATCAAAATTGTTATAAAATATAAATAAATTATTGAACATATTATGTAGGGTACTCTAGAAGGGGGAGTACTCTAATATTATGGTGCATTAATAATTGTAACAAAATTAATTTAAAGTAACTTTTAATAAAATAGTAATAATAAAAACAAAACAAGAACTATAGCTTTAACCCTATCGTATCCGTTTTATTTAAAACAGCCTTAAATTTCCCTTACAAACAAAGTGCAGTTCCTAAAATAAAAATAAATAAATAAAAGTATGATTATTGTCAAGGACTTTGAGAGCGAGTGGAGAACGTGTGATCAAGAAACGTTCAAAATACTAATGAAAAAATATAAAGAATTTTCAAATTTTGAATAATTTTGTTCCAGTTTTCTAACCGAAATGTTGTCAAAATTAGTTGCAAAATGTAATAACGTCGCTTTTATCTGTACCTGTGATGCATGTGCTGTGCGATCTTTATAATTCCTCTCAATTGTTACCACTGGATATCCAGTTTGCAATGTCCAACTGTCCATGATTTGTTTTACTGTCCCACGTTTGATTCCTGACGTCACAGCGTTAGCTTCTGTTAACATAAAAATGATAAATTACAACACTCCCCTCACATATGAGGGAAACGAAACTTGATATTTTGACGTAGAGATTAATTTCTAACTTGAAACATGTAACAAATCATTAATTATCCTCTCTTAAGAAAAATTATAGTTTTACTGTAAGATAATAAGATTTTGAGCAAAATTTCTCACATTATTTTCCAGCTGAAAGTTAAAATCGATTGTCAGTTAAATTAACAAAGACATTATATTTTTTTCAATGCTTATAATTATAAGCGTTATTTTATAAAAAAAATTACTATGAAAAAATTTATTATGAAAAAAAAAATACTCCTTATTTTACAAAGCTTTAGGCTCATCATACTAAAACTTTTTTTAAATAAAATAATAATGAGAAAAATTATTGGAGTATAGAGTATATAGATTATAATTTTATGCATATGTTCAGCGATGTTTTGTTAATTAATTTCAATTCTTAAGAATATAATAACATGAAATAAAAAATTAAATGCTTCAAATACCTTGGGCATCTTTAGCTTCATCTAAATTTGCTTGTTCCTCAAGACATGCCCACAACATGTCCTGGGCTGCATTACCGAACTTATGTGCACGGAGATACCGAGTGACGCCACGTCTGAACGTATTTTCTCCAAGGTAGTGTGACATCATGCGAAGAAGGAATGAACCTAAAATGATGGAAAATTTATTCATTAAATGCCTTGAATATTTAATTATTAGTATTATTTTAACTCTTGTTTAATATAAAATAGTTCTATTTATGTTTTATCTGCCTAAAGTTTCCGCGGTTTCTCTAGACTGTCATGGTGAATACCGGGCTGTGTGTTAGACCGTGACTAGCCCATGTGTGCGGTTTACATTGTACCTGTCATAAGTGATAAGACGATATGTCTTGAAAGCAATAACACAATATGGCACAAACAAATATATATATATATATATCTATAATAATAATAATAAAAATAATAATAATAAAAAAAAAGTTATTGACAGAACGTTTTTATTGTCCGATACTAAATATTGCTTTAAAAATTAGTTCAAAGTTCATGTATACCTTTCGAGTAAGAAATGGAGTCGAAGATCTGAGAAATTTCTGATGGATGTTTGATGGTTGCAGACACAGGGTGTGAGGATTGCAGAGCGTCCAGTGAGAACACGGTGAGCATTGCTTCCATGGCTTGGTCATCGAGAGAGTGCCATTGTGGCTGTACCTGTATAAAAAGATGTTTTAACCAGGAAATCTATACAATCACTTTTTTATATAACAATAAAAAAAGCAAAGAATTGGTTCTCAAGTAATTTAATTTTCAGCATGTAGTAGTAGAAACCGTAAGTATTTTATTATTATTATTTTTTTAAATATATACAAAATGAAAATGAATCATATCCATCTTTTTGATAATTTATATTTACAGTTTACATTTGCAATATTTAAACATGATGTCATAGAGCATAGAGCTCTACTTTCGCAATGTTATTGTATTTTATTATTTATAATAATATAAATTCAAAGTACTATAGAATCTTTAACACCTTTCGATTAGAATATAAGCACTCAAATTATATATTTATTTAATAAATATCAATTTCGCTATGTTAGTTTATAAATGAAAAACATGCGCGGAGATGGAATATCAAACACTCTATTCAAAAGTACTTAAAGAATATTATAGAACTAAACTAAAAGTATCCTTCCACAATTTGTAATTAACAGTATTAACCTCACACCTATACATTACTTCAAGTACAAGTACATATTATAATTGTTGGGGTCTTATAATATGCAAGAAGGCCATGAAAAAGTGAGAAAAAACTTAAATTTTAATTAACATGATACTCACGTGCGCTAAACCTAAGGCTGCAACATAAGTCGCGAATCCTTCATTCAGCCAAAGGTCATCCCACCATTTCATTGTGACGAGGTTTCCAAACCATTGATGAGCGAGCTCGTGTGCTACCACACGGGTTACCGACTCTTTGGCACTCGCGGCAGAAACACCTTCTTCGTATAACATCGCGGTTTCTCTGTAATATCATTTTTATCACGTTTCTATTATAATATCAACTTTAAAATTTAAATATTGCATATACGATTTCTAAAGTTAAAAATAATTTTCAGATTTGATTCATTCATTCATTCATTCATTCATTCATTCATTCATTCATTCATTCATTCATTCATTCATTCATTCATTCATTCATTCATTCATTCATTCATTCATTCATTCATTCATTCATTCATTCATTCATTCATTCATTCATTCATTCATTCATTCATTCATTCATTCATTCATTCATTCATTCATTCATTCATTCATTCATTCATTCATTCATTCATTCATTCATTCATTCATTCATTCATTCATTCATTCATTCATTCATTCATTCATTCATTCAATTACTATTTGCAAAAAAATTTATTCTTTCTTTATTTGAATACACACGGACTTTTAAATAAGCTTTATATATTTTAAAAATTATTAAACACAGAAAAAATAATAGTATATAAAATTTAAATTATAACAACAAAATAATTCAAAAAAATTCGCATTATTAATAATATATACATAAATATTTATTTAAAAAAGAAACGTTTTTTTTTTTTTTATGCTGAAAGTGTATATAGAAAGTGTGTTACAGAGAAATTGACATTCATATTCGCAGAAATTGTTTACTTTAATTATCCTATATTGAACATAGTATATTGTAAAGTCATTGTAAAATAAAATATGTACATGCGGAATAGATGTGCATCAATACACCAGCATTAAAGGATATCACTATGTCTAATTCACCCTTTTAAATAAAATTGCAAGTAGCGGAAGGAAGGATGAATTTTACTGCACGGGATGGATGGATATACGCACCAACAATACTAATTATTATAAGTTAATCATAATATCATTCAACAATAAACATTATTGTTATGTTATAGTGTAGTTCCTGTCCCGCTTTTCTCATCCCTGGTGGAATATTGTGTGTTATAAAAGCCCTTTGCATATACATTAAAAATATACATTTTTATTTCATATCTTGTGACCATGATATATGATATTTCAAGCAACTATAAATACACTGTTATATTTTTTAATATAGTATTTAATATTTTTATAATTATTTAGCCATATCAAATTGTTGCTCTTTTAAATAACTAGATTATTAAGTAATTATTAATTAAATATAGATTATTTTTATGAATACCTCAATGATATTGAAATATAAGAATAATCGATTTGTAGATTGCACTTGGAAGTTATTTCAACATGTTCATGAAAATAATAATATTTTCTTTTGGTCTCAAAGAGAGCGTGCGAATTTCTGATAAAATTATATAGGAATGCTATATAAACTGCAGGTAAAGGTTGCATTATACAGCTTAGAATATTTACTCTGAAGTGGTTCATACAAACAAATATTATGTAATTAAAATTATATAGATAATAAAAATCATGCTATCTAGCTAATTTTCAAACAATATAAGACCATCCTATAAATTTCATATCAATATAATTATTGATGACAACAAAATATTTATTATAGTTAAGTAAGATCTTACCTATAAGTAACTAGTCCCCAATTCTCCATTGCACCAGAATTAAAATCAGGAATTGCAATCATATCCATCTTAGGTAAAGGATATTCTACATCAAAGTATTTCTCAAAGAAGTCCAATATCTTGGGTCCGATATCCAGAGAGTAACTTGCTTGTGCAACTGCGTCAGGTCTTGCCCAGACCCTGAACTTGGTACGGCCAGGGGTCGACTCCAATCTTGAGAAATCAGATACCACAAAAGCAACGAGGTAGGTGGACATTATCACACTTTCAGCGTAGTTGTCTCGTACCCAATCTCCCTCACTAAAACATACGTCAGGTTTTTAGTGCTTGAAAAATAAAGGGGGGGGGGGATTTATGCAAGGTCCATATAATAAAGAAGTTGAGCGCAGCACAAAACTCGCGCATTCGATTTCATTTTGCGATGGATTGTACTTGGTTCTAAACCAATACGATGCCGTTCACCAGTTACGTCACTGATAAGGTGTACAAAATTTCAAGTGGTGATATGACGTCTTTGGTGAATTCTTTTAAGCTGTGCGAACTTGGCCAAAACTTTTCCCGGAGCATCTAACCTCTTATATATGGACCTTGGGATTTATTTAGTGTTATTGCCTCCATAATTTCAAAACTAAATAGAAATTTGATATATCAATATTTATATGCTAATTTATGATTTTCTATCTATAGATCTTACATTATTAACAATAACTATATATACTATAGAATATATTTTAATTGTTATATTATTTTGTTTTATTAATTCCATTATATATTTATTTTGCAAACACATCAAATTCGTGTATCTCTATATACATAAAAGCAACTAATTAGTAATTTTTTTTTATAATTGGCCTAAACAAAGAATTCTCTAAAATCATGTACTGTATAAATCATCAATAATTGTTCAGAAGAAAAAATAATAATAATAATATTGTATTCTTATATTATGCTTATATTTGAAAAGGAAAAAAATTATGAATATAAACATATCAAAATCATGAATAAATTATATCAGAATCAATGGGAAATTGGGAATAATAACATAATATAAAGCTATATTTTGTAACTTAATGTTGGGTACATGTTAATTAGACTCACAGAGACTCTGAGTTTTCTAGCGGCATGTTGCTGATGGAAGTCAAAGCCTTGTCTCTCACGAGACTCACGCGGAATTTCGCTTTCATCGCAGGCTCATCAAAACACGGAAATGCTCTTCGGGCATCTGTAGGCTCGAACTGTGTCACTGCAAGCCACCTAAACACGTAAAGTAATTGATTGTTTATAAAACTGTTGGAGAACCTTGCATTGATAAAAGAGACTCAGCAAATTTTGAGTATAGGGTCTATGCATTCATGTTAAAGTCGACGCCATGTTGGATAACTCAATAACATTGGTGGCATAGGAAAATAAATCATTTGCCAGTTTAAAAACACTATGCAATATTTTTGAGAGCATTGATGCTGTAAATATGTTGAATTAGTATCTCAAGTATGTAAGAAAAATAACATTAACAAAAATTTAACATATTTCCCAAAGATAATTGCCTAAAACAAAGTTTGTCCTATGCTCAGCAATGTTGTTCACTACTCCAGTATGGCCTCCAAGCGCACTAAATATGACGTCATTGGCATACACCCTATACCGAAATACCGTATTTTTTTTTCTCAAAATGATCAACTTTACCCATTAAAGTGCTAATTTTTATTCTTCACATTGCATTTTTTAATTCATTTTTTAAAAATATATGTACAAAATAAATAACAATACAATTAACATACAATGCAATGTATGTAAATATTTATAAATAATGTGAAGAAGACCAAAAAAATTATGGGGTAATTTTATTGCATATTCTAAAAGAGGTCATATAGTCCTGAATCAGCAGAATTTTTAATTTGTTAGCTTTTAATTTCTTAGTTTTTAATTAGATTTTTGAAAACCACGAAATGACGTCATGAGCGTCAACTTTTCTTATGCCCACATGTTGACGCCCGTAATATCATTTTTTGATTTTCAAAAATTAATTAAAAATACTTATAATGAAATAAAAAAAATAAGACATTTGCATAATCAATCGATTTAGGACAATGTCCTCTTTTAGAGTATGAAATAACAGTTCCACCTAAAATTTTGTTTAGTCTTCCTTATCATATATAGTTGAATGAATAACAATTTTATATTTTACTCATTCTAAATTATTGAATCAAGCTTTAATAATATCTGCAACAGCGATGGTTTAGTTTTACGTTGACAATTACAATATATATTATATAATATATACATAATTATATAATATATACATAATTATATAATATATCACAGATTTTTTTAAAGCATTAAGTAACTAAAGTATAGGGGGAAAAAAGTACTTACTTTGTGCTATTAGATTTTCTATCGATGTAACTACTTCTGTAATATCCAGCCAAACTTGGTGCTAAAGTTGCCTTATAAGGAATAAATAAATCATAAACTGCACCACCAATCAAATTCTTTGCCAATTTAATTATATAGAAATTATTTTCAATTTGATAATCATGATTAATAATTTCATATTTCTCTTCATTATCAATTTGAGTTACAGTAACTTCACTTTCAGTTATATTTAACCCACGAGAATGTAATATAATATCAGAAGTATCATTAATTACATTAATTCTAATTTTTACACGACCTTCAAATAAAAATTCAGGTTCAAAATAAGTTTTAATTTCAAGAGTATATAAACTGGGGTATATTTCTTCAGGTAATCTATAAGATGAATTATTTTGTTGTGTAGTGTTGCTTGCTTCTACTGTTACTGCACTATTGTCATTTTCAGCCCTGATTTGTGTGATGCTTCCAGCGAGAATCACAAATATCAGACATTTTAGACCCATCTTGATTGTTCTGAAACATATAAATAAAAAAATGGTTATATTAACAAACACAATTTGGATGCCTATATGTATTATTTTATTTTAATGGTGCACAATTTTTTTTTTTTTTTTTTTTTTTTTTTGTTATTATAATTTTTTCAGCTATTTTAAGTAGAGATTTTTCAAAAATTAAGTAAGTACAATATAGGTCATGAAATTAAAAGGAAAAAAAAAAATTCTGTACTAGGCCAAAATTTGTGTACTTTTAAATGATCACAATTACTAAAACTATTTTTGAAGTCTTTCTCTCATTAAAAAAAATTAAGAAGAAGAACATGGCTCATTTTTTTCTTTCACTTAAATTGAATTTGAATTCACACCTAAAATACCTAAAACATGCATTTTTTTTAAAGCATATCTTACGTTTACAAATGATTGTGATATGTTTTCAGTGCTTATTTTTCTCTATAAGAAAACCTTGCAAATGTAATGTGAGATTTTGTTATTGGTAAAATATATCATGAAAATTATGTGCATAGTGAAAATCTCAAAGAAAATCGTTATAGTATTTACTTTTACTTTATTGCAATATTGATTAATTTCTATATCATACATAAAAACGTCAAGAAAATAACTTATACATCTTTTTACTATTAAAATATCACGTATTAAATTAGTTGACAATTACATTGAAGTATAATATTATAATACTGTGTGTGTGTGATTTCAACATAATTCAAACACTTTCTAATGTTTTTTAAAAACTTACTTGTATTACGACAAGTTGAGATGAAGTAGAAAACCTGTACTGCAGTATAAAAACTTAAATAACTATAAAATGAAAACTACTTTTAGACTTTTTATAAATCACTATATTATATGAAATGAATACTACGTCTTTCAGTTAATATTTTATAATATATGTATGATACGTCACATATATAATTTAATTATTATCATTTAATTTTTTAGGCTATTTATATTTGACCTTTGTCATCGTGACACATGTTTTAAAATTTTAATCTGAGATTTTGTTGTAAAGTAGTAATGCTCTGTTAAAATTTATAGAGCAATAAAAACAGCGATAACATGAGATATATTCACACGATGCAATATTAAATTTTGCAGTAACATTTTATTTTTTTTTTTTTTTTTTTTTTTTTTTTTTTACGTAGATTGCATACAATGAAATTTATTGCTCTATATGCGCATGGATGAAATCAATTTTGAACTTTTATGCTGCATTGAACTATTCTTAAATTTTGTGATGCACAAAGGTTGCTATTTTGTAACAACATAATTATGCTGAGTGAACGCATCTTAACAAGTATAATGTAGAATGTAGTGTTAATTACTCTATACAATATAGAATAAATTATGATGTTATGCATATATGTTGCTGCATTGAAATAGCATATAGTTATTAAAAAGTACTTATACTATTGTCCGTGTGTCGTGTGTAGTGAAAAAGACCGATATATGAATCAATTTATATTAATTTACACAATATTTTCATGTATCGGGCCAATCGGGCACAAAATTTGTTTTAAAAAAATCAAAAATCAAAAAATAAAAAATAAAAAAATCAAAAAAATTATCTCTACTGTATAAATGAACAATTTTACTCAATTTATTTCTAGTATAGTAGAACATCATCTTCTTTACAAGATTTCGTAATAATTTAAGCTTGTTGTTATATTTACATCCGCAGTCTAGAAAATCATTAAAAATCAGATAATAAAAAATTTAAATTTTATACGACTTCAAAGTTGGTATCATCTCTTCCGTGGTGTATAAAAATATATAAAAGCAACATGTTATAAATTAATTTAAATTTATTACTATATCGACAAAAGGTTTGAAAATACTATAATTTTACAGTTAATAGTGAGCTTTATTAATTTATTCTGCATAAGGTCACTAACTTTAGTTGATAAATGTAGGGTTTTTGAACTTGAAACCAGTTTAGTACGTCAGCACGTGCCATCAAGGATCAACTACTTATTAAAAATTCCAAAATTTTATTTCGATCGATTTTTAACTTACATCTTATCAATCATTTAACACTTCTACTATTTTTATAAATCTTAAAATCAGCAAAATATTGAATTGAATATTTTACTAATTATATCTCTGTTCATCAAGATTTATGGACATTATTTTTTTGATTAATCAAAATTTAATATTGTTATTTTAAAAGGCTGATTTTAGTTTTTTTTTTTTTCTTTTTTTTTTTCTTCATAATAAAGATAATTATAATGTATACGGATCAAACACGTATTGCTTATTTTTCTATTTTTTATCATTATCTAATTTTAATTATCATGTTTAGAGCCCGGAAAATGTTACATAAGAACAATTACGTATGTAATTGTTAAAATTTTTTTTTTTTTTTTTTTTTCCTGTAAATTGCATGATCATTGATAATATATTTTGCTACACTAATCCCAGTCCCAGTCAAGACTTAAGTAAAGTGGTCAACCCTATTAATAGTAATAATTCATTTAAAATAAGGCCAGCATTATTTTTTCTCCTTTTTATAAGCTAGCATAATTAGACAGAAAAAAATGTAGAAAAAAATATCGAAAAAAATTATAATTTTAAAGGGATACACGAAATATTTTGCAAGGTTTATAACAAATAGTTATGTAACCCTGACCACATATTCATGAAATACAATAGAAAAAAAGTCATACATTTGTGTACAGTTTATTCAGTCAATTTAACATGATTAAATTTTTACTGTAACTAATGTCATCTCAAGGAAAGAATATAATTGAAATTTTATTTTTGTTTATCATGCACCCATGGGAAATTTCTCATGTAATTGATATTTACTTACGTTTATTTTCTTTAAAATAACATAATATTACATGAAAAATAATAATAATACTGCAGCAAACACCCGGCCATGCAATGAAGATAATTTCGTGTGTAAAAAAGAATAGTGTTTTATTGTTACCTATATTTTAAATTAAATTAAATTAAATATAAAATTATATTAAAAAGTATTTTATTTTTATTATTGTACGTATATTATTACTTAATGTATTGTATATTAAAAATTATAGTAAAAAACATTGGCCGAAATTTTTATTGGTAAAATCTAAAATCACAAATAATAATTCATTTTGAGAAAAACTGTATCAGTATTCAAAACAATCTATTCTTTACTTTTTATGAATACTGTCATTTGAAAATGCATTGTAAAAAAATATTAAATATACCTTATTACGAAAAACCAAAATTATACTTATCATTGCAATTTTGAAATAAATAATTATTATAATTAATAAACTTTATTAAGGCATTGTGATGGTTTGATAGCCCTATTGTACAAAAACTTGACTACAAAATTAACTAAATGTATGTAATTCTACAAATTCAAGCATTGTCATAATATGTCAACACATTGTCAAAAACTTATACAAATGTGATATTTTCCCACTACGATAAAAGTTTACGGTATAAGTATTATTATTATCATACACGTCAATATAAAGAATAATAACGAGGAAAAAAGGAGTTAATGACGTCATAACGTGTTTGACATTGCAACGTCCTTTTCAGTGAAATGTCAATTATTTTATTATGCACAAACAAAGTATGCAAGATGCATTTTGATTTGAAATCATATTATGTATCGATGCTATAACGTTTTACTATTATTATTATTATTATTTTAATATTCCATAAATATGTTTTTATAAAACAGTTTAGCAGTTAAGTCTATAATATTTGAGATAAAGGCAAAATATATGGATTGAAAATAATTATTAAAATTTTCAGTTATACACCATGCACTTAGCTATAAAATTAGACTGGCAATTTTATCTTTAATATTATTATTCTTTACTGATTGAAGAGAAAGTGAGATCACATAATTTAATTCTTTTATTTACACATTTTCAACTTTACCCCAATTTGGGCAATTTGTGATTACAAAGTTGATTATAAATTAAAATTAACAATTATTTGATTATTGACAAAACATTTAGAAAAATTATATGTGCATATAGCAATTGATTGATGTAGAGAAAACTAAAAAAAAAAAAAAAAAAAAAAAATGCATGCATGCATGCATGCGTAGTAAAAAAAATTAAGTGTTTAAAAAGGTGAAGTTTAAAATTAAAAACTCTGTAATTATCAATTATGTAATAAGTAAGTCACGACTGTTTATATGTACAATAAAAGTAAACCAAATAATTATTAAAAGCTCGACAAATAATGATCATGTAAAAACACATTAAATCAAAGTAAAAGTTTAATTCTGTGAAGAAAAAAACTAATAAAAGTAATTATCGAGTTACACAACTTGATTGGTAATAATTTCGATTATTATTTGAGCATTTTTTTCTCTCTTATATTTAAGTGACAATTTCTCAACATGTGATTATATCGTATGACCTAATATTTTTATACCTTATTCATTTAAATATTACCCATTGGGCTCTATTGTTTTTTATAATTTCTAAATATAATTATCTAACATAATAAATAGTATAATTACTATCGTCTATCATGGCTATTATAAAATAATGTTAAAAAAATGTGGGATATATTCAAAAAGAGAAACTTGATTAAGTTGTTCTAAATTTTGCATAAATTATTATGTAACTACTTTTTTTTTCTTTTTACAGGACCATATTATACTATCTATTTTCCCCCTCTTTATATGAAGACGTTGAAATGAAACCAATATTTCTTAAAACATAAATTAAATTATTTTAATAATTCATGTAACATATGGATATGTTGTAAACTGTATACAGTTATTGTTTCTAAATAAATGCAATTATATACCTGCGAGATATTAAGAATAGTCGATGTTTCTTAAATAATCGTTTATGTAACCAAAAACAGCCATTTGAAATAGGCGATTTCTGTAGGTGATATTGCATACTAAAATTCTCCTGGCTTTATTAAAATACGTGATAATAAAAGTTTAAATTTAAAAAAATGCATCTTAATTACTTTTATATTGTATCAATAATTATATATATACATAAAGAGAATGAAATTGCCTTTACACTTTTTGTTAATTAGTAATTTTATAGTTCTACAGTACATTTCATTTAAGTACAGAGTATAATAGAACAAATTTCATATACATACATATATATATATATATATATATATATATATATATATATATATATATATATATATATATATATATATATATATATATATATTTTTTGTTTTTTGTTTTTGCAAAAGTTTACTAGTATATAGATAATTATATTTCCATATACGTAGTTTTAGTCACACATAGGGCTTTTAGATCTGACCAACTTTTGCCTATTATACACAATAAATATTATATTTGTACAATGTTAGTTTATTTTACTTACACGCATTCGAAACATATTTGTATATTTAATTTTATTACAATATTTTTATATGCTAAAATATTTATGTAATGATAAATATATTAACACGACTTTAACGCTTGATTTAACTTCCATATTTTACTAATTAATTGCATGAGTCAATAAAAGTCCTTATTTGCATTCTTTTTCGTGCTTATTTATTTAATTAAGCAGTATTTTTGCTATATATAATATATAATATATATATATATAATATATATATATATATATATATATATATATATATATATATATATATATATATATATATATGTGTGTGTGTGTGTGTGTGTGTGTATAATAATCATACAATAATTAAATTTCCTTATTAAAAAACAAGATACATTTTTGAAAGTGTAAAATTTTGAACTGGCTACATATCTGGCTCACTCTTTATAACCTTAAAACTACATTAGTACACATATCATACAATAAAAATTACAAAACTCTGTAAAATACAGTAAGACAAAATTATATATGACGTAAAACACACTAAATTTGTTAAATATTTTTCCATTAAAAATAAAAATATCAACAAGAATGGTTTCTTTGCGATCAAATATTAATCTTTTTATCCAGTTCGTGGGAATATGAATGACTGCAAATCTTAAATTTGTTTTCTTCCTATATTTATTTTGTATGACATTTTTATCGAAATTAGAAGCGTGCAAAGTAAACCAATAGTATTTACGTTTTATAATATTTTGACTCTGAATATTTTATTATCTATATATATACTTAAATTTATTGTATTTTGTAAGACATCCTGTCGTCATGGCATAATACTGTATATAATTATGTATATTATACGTAAGTTAGATAATAGAATTTTGCATATCAAAGTATAATATGTAGAGTAAACTATTTATTTAAATTTCAAATTTTATTGATTAAAAATAATATGAGATAATTTTAGCTGTATCTTTTTACCAGTTATGCCTTTTTGATATACTTTCAACTTGTTAGCTATGTATATATTTATAATTCTTGTAAGTAATCTAATATATTTAAAAAAAAAATCAAAAGTTTATATAGGAAAGGCATACTGACCTGCAAAATCTAAAAAAAACTGGTTTGAAGTTATTTATAATATGGTAATTAAAATTGAAACAATCTTTTTAATTGCGTCATGAATAATATATTTTAATTTTTTTTTAAATTTATATCACGACATCTCTTTTGTTCTTATAAATAAATAAATGAATAATAAATCAATTTAATAAATAAATAAAACTCATTTAAGTCGGTAAATAGGAATGGAATGTAATAAAATATTTTAGGTATAACAGTTTTTTGTCTTCTTCCAAAATTACGTAAGAGAAGTTGTTTTTATAAAACACAATCATGCAATACAGTATTACTTTTTTTTTACTTAAATTTAAATACGTGTTTTGTATGCTAATATTACAACTTAAAAATATTTCATTGGTTTTTGTCGTTATTTTCGTCTTATATACAATTATACAACAAAATTAAAAAAAAAATAATAATTAAAAATATAGCTATCTTCAGAAAGTATGATCGGATAAAAAAAAATTTGACGAATAATTACAAAAACTTAAATTAATTAATACATTGTATTATTAATTAAATGTAATTAAAAAATCATACTTACGAGATCTGTACGAGATCGACGCAGATGCTGACACTCAAAGATAAGGTCACCGGAGAGATAGAGAGGTGTTGTGTGAATCGCGCGGCGCGACTCACTGGAGTGGTCACCATGAGAGACAACGCCAGGTAAAAAGAAAGGTGAGCACCATGCTAGTCAGCTGGTCACCCCCTCTTCTCACCTCTATTCCAGCTCTGGTTCAGCAAAAACAATACAAACTATTTTATTTATTTAAGAGATATTATTTCATTATTATTAAATGACTAATTGCCTTATAATTTTTTTTTAATTATTGTAATGTACAGTACTTATGATAACATTTTTCCCATAAGAAATGCATTATAAGAATGTTTAAATTTATTTTAAATATAGTTCGTTCATTGCAAGTAGTGGTCCATTCATCTTAAGCTTAAATCAGATTTGCATTACAAAAATAATTAAATTTGCGTGTAAATATATTTAGTATAGTAATATCATTGAATTTAGAGTATACTCCAAGTTCAATGGTATCATTTTCTAGAAGTTAATTATTTTCATAATTTTTGCTCCATATATTTTTAATTTAAATTATTGTCACGTGTATTATATAATAATTATATTATATTACTACTATAGTTATTATTTAATAACTCTACTGTATAATCAATAGTTTTTATAAAAAGAGCCAATAAATAACTAAGTTTAATGATCAAATGTTTATAACTGTAATTTATATCTTTTCCATTATAGCACCAAAATAAAAAACATAAATAAAACGACATAAAAATTTACGTACATTTACAACAAGTAGTTCCCATTGACCAATGCCCTGTTTATATTATCAAGAAATATTTGCACTTGCATTATAAATTTGATTGCACCATATATAAAAATATTGCACCTTATATGAACAGATGTCATTGCAGTTCACAGTTTTATTTATTGTTGATTTAAAAGTGTCAAATGATTAAGGATTAAAATCTTAAAACTATTTTATGATGACCTGTTTAGATGGAGTAATATATTATATTTTTTATTGCTATAGGCATGAACATCAGGACTTTAATATGGAGTCCATGATGTCATACTGAATGCGCTTCAACGCCATACTGGAGTAATGAATAACATTTCTTAGCAGAGGCCAAAGACCTTTTTTTTTTTCTTTTTTTTCTTTTTTTGCAAATTATTATTTTTCTCGCATAATTGAAAGACTAATTCAACCAGTTAATAACGTAATATACAGAGTATATAATATAAATATTGCTAAGTATGTATTTTAAACTGGCAAAAATGAGGCATTTTCCCCTACTGGCCCTTGTTTTTTAGTGCTCACATATGGCGTTAATTTTTATATGAATGTAACCACACTATATATATGTATGGGCTACACATAAAGTACATTTTGTTGTCCTACTATTTTACTTGCATTATATATTAATATTCGTCATTCTAATACAACCAGTTAATAGCATAATATATTATAATATAATACAGAATACACAGAGCATAAATATATAAATATTGCTAATTGTAAGTATGTATTTTAAACTGGCAATAATGAGGCATTTTCCACTACCGACCCTTGTTATTTAGTGCTCATATATGGAGTTAACTTTTATAGAAATGTAACCACACTATTATTATGGGCTACACATAAAGTACATTTTATTGTCCTACTGTTTTACTTTACATCATAATTAATATTTGTCACGCAATTGCTCATCCTTATAAATATGTTGTAAAGTCTTATTCAAAACAAGAAACAATTACTTTATTAGTTTAATAATCAATAAAAGCTGTTGATAAGGTATATAATAAAGGTGGAAATTTGAATGATTGTTAAAAAATTTTGTATTATTACAATTGAATTCACTAAAATAAAATTTGAGAATTTAATTTCAAAAGTCATACCTAATTTAATGTAAAGTGAATGTTTCAATTAAATACAGTAATTAATAAATATCTAATTTTCTTTTCTTCTTGTTGAATTTGTAAAATGTAATTTTAACTATCAAAAAACTGACTTGGCTGCTATATTAAAGCCATAGACCACAAAAAACAAAATGTGCTTTTTGATAAATAAACACGAAATGGGATCTTCAAAACTGTTGACAATTTTTACCAGAATGTTAATGTAGCCCCACGAGAGAGCCTGAAAATACTGTAAAGTATGCCATTTGCGTGAAAATTCATGTTTATGACGTCAGAAATATGCAATAATTAGTATGGGAATATTTTTCGGGTTGCATTAATTGAATTTTCTGATCACTGCTACGGGGCTACATTTGGGTTTTGAGACAAACTAAAGTTATTTATGTAAATCCCATCAAGTGTTTTAGTGATATAAATGCTAATGTTTTTCTCTGGTCTATTCCTTTAAAAATGTTTATTATACTGCAAAATACTTAAAACGGTATAACTGAATTATTTCTAAATTCATGCACGTCTTAAAACAATTATTTTAATTATAAAAAATCGTGACGTATATTATGCAAATCGTTATATACAGGTACTTATATTCTAAAATGGAATGCAATTAACATAGTGACATAATAATTTGCATAAATAAATAAATATAAAATAAGTTCATGCAAAACATTAGAACAATTAATTAGAACAAGTATCTATTAACAAATAATTTTCCTTGTTACTTTGGATTACAGTAGCTATATTTTTCAGTTTCAGTTTTCTCTTTACCAAAATAATGAATAAAATATATAAAAAAAGCACTTGTTTAGGGGGAGGGAGGGAGTCCATCTTATGTAATGTTGTTATGATTATTGTTATGTAATAAATAATCATATACTGTATTTTACAGTTTGTTAATATAATGTCATGCATTAAATTAAATTGTTATAAAAAAATTAATGGACAATTATAGAGAAATCATATATTATATGTTACACAAAAAATGCTTTTTTTTTCAATTTTTTTTTAACAGTCCTTTTTATTCTGAAATATAGTTCTCCGATATATTGGCACATTAATATCCGTAAGGTAATTTCTAATTTATTAATATTAAGAAGAAGAAAAAAAAATTGTTCTCAATCGTTGTCTCAATCGCAAGTCAATGACTTTACGCGTATTGATGCCAAGGATATAAAAATTGAAAACATGCGAGTCGCGAAAGAAATACAAAAGATTATGTTCTATTGTTCTTTCACCGCAACTCGATCGCAGCGTTTGTGTGGTGTGGGCCGAATTATTATTTTCTATACTAATAATCTACTCCAGTTTCTCTCTCTCTCTCTCTCTCTCTCTCTCTCTCTCTCTCTCTCTCTCTCTCTCTCTCTCTCTCTCTCTCTCTCTCTCTCTCTCTCTCTCTCTCTAATACGTGTCTTAAAGTAAGTTAAATGTGGTAACTGAGTAATGAGTAATAGATAAAAAAAATTGTGTACTTTTATATTTATCTTCTTTTCTTACTCTCTCCTGTTTTTATTAAATAAAGTACATTTATATGTAAATAAAGTTTATTATTTTATTATTGAAATTCCTTGCACATGCAGTAATGTTTCACATTGTAGCAACATAACATCAATATTGTAAACAAATGTAAAATAATTATTCAATGTAATTGATAATATATACTTATATGAAACGTATATAATGAAATATCAAATGCAAAGGCGACGCGAGAGCGAGACCTTAGAAAAAAAATTATAATATTGTTTTTTTTTTTTATTGTTTTTATGTTTCAATATACTGTACAAGAGTTCTGGAGCAATGCCAAAGGTCAATTGTTTAACACGTGTGGATGTGTATACTTTATCACTCCTATATAGAAATATTATTTATGTAAAATAAACTTTTCTTTTATCTTTTGTTTCTAAATATCTTGTAACCATTGGAGTATATAAACATAAACATACTGAAGAAGGAAAAAAAAAAAAAAAAAACTGCACGCAGAGAACTGTATGAGTCTGTCATGTCAATGTCATAACATTTCATATATCAAGGAAAGAAAAACTATAATAATAATTTTTGTTTTTAATTGTGGTTATATATATTTAATTAATATAATCCAGCTTATTACAAATTAAATGATACTTTTAGGCATGCAGCACGATGCAGCATGAATATCTGGGGCACTCTTTATATATAACATATCTCATGCATTTAAAATTTGAGGTATATATTATCATCGGCTGGTACAGTATAACCATGATGATTATCTCTATCTGACGCTCCCAGAAAACTATATCCTAAACACAAATTTGACAAATTATTCAGATACCTAGATACTCTTCACTACAAACCCTACAAACCAATAACTTAGTTGAAAAACTTTTGAAAAGTAACTTGCTAGTATAAACGTTATTTCTTCAGCGGTAAATAGTTTGCTCTTTCAATTTTAAACAACTTTGTAAATTATTTATAACAAAATTTAAAAAAAACGTCTAAATAGTAACTTTTTAGTTACTTTTTTCTGTGTATAACTCTAACTGCAGTTATCACATATCAAAATGTCAAAATTGTTTATTTTATTTCTGTCTCGTGCAATCAGTATATACAAAACAATGCATATGCCAAGGCACATCTACAAGGAAATATATAGACATTGAGAAATTATCCTCAAACTTTATATTAAAAATGCACTTTAAAAATTCCACTTTTCAATAGAAAAATTAGTTTAATGAAAAAGATTAGTCACATTTAAATAGGACACATACATTTGTAGTCAAGATGTTCACAGTATAAGATTTCTATATATTATATTTTTAATTAAAATCAATTTATAAACACTTTACCGCACTCATCTTGTTAAAAACAACAAAACAAGCAACTAAAAATAAGCAAATACTCGTTTACTTAATTTAATTATTTGAATAATACTTTGAAAAAAAAAAGTAATGCAGGAGTTTAGTTGAATTTCGTTGCATATTTTATTTGAAAGCTTAAAAATATAAAAAGGAAGGACAATAAAAAAATATATATAATGCTAAAATTTCATGCAGTTGTAAAGTAGATTAATTATGTCATAACATTCAAGCTTTAATATTGATAAATATGACCGCGAGCACGAGCGAGTATAATATAGCATGAGCAAGAGCATAAGAGATGTGACGCTTTCCCTCACATTTCATGCACAGTGACTTACATTATAAAAAATCACGTGCAGAAATGACCTGAGTCACGTTTTTTTTATCACACCCAAAAAATATATAATATGTACATACTTTCGTGACCTTTCACGCTGACTTATATTGTGACTTTAATATTAATTCAAATAAAAATTGTAATTTTGTTTTGAAAAAAACATTGTAATTCAAAGTATATAGCAAATAAATTTATAAAATATAGGTTTATAGCATTGAATAAGTTATCTTAAAATTTTAAATAGATGTTTTTATAATAAACTTCATTTAAAATGTAGCAATCATGAATATAATAGAAATAAAAAATAAAAAACATGCAGTAAGTGTGCTAACTGTCTGAATAAAATTAGAAACAGCTGTTTAGTTTAAGAGGTGCTATGTCTATGAAGAATAAAAAGTTCAAATATTTTGTGGCATTAACTATTATTAATAAGACATCAGACATCACCAAAGTATATTTCTTATAATATATAATACTTTAATTATATACTATGACATCACTGTTTTAGTTTCTAAAGCGTAGAAAATTCAATAAGTACCTGAAATACATACAACTAAATTTTAATTTACATACATAACTATAAATTGCAGTTACATTTACAGGTCATAACAGATGAATAAAATTTGTAATCATTGTCTTCTTCTTTTTATTCCTCTTCTGAATGTGCCATGCATATTTTAGGATATCGTGTATCAAATGATATTGTTTGATTCATTGTTTTATTTATACTTCTGATTATATGGTGTGAGATCACTTTGTGTTGCATTTGCCTTTTTTTAGCCCCAGTTATTGGGTAAACTTTTTTTCTTCTTTTAGCACCATTTCAAGACAGAATAATTATTATTAATTATGTTATTAATATTGTCAAAAAGAAAAACTTGTATTTTTATATGTGCAAATAAATATATATAAAAAAAACGATGATGCTGTCTTTTTAAATTTGATGCGAGAAGAGAGAGAGAGAGAGAGAGAGAGAGAGAGAGAGAGAGAGAGAGAGAGAGAGAGAGAGAGAGAGAGAGAGAGAGAGAGAGAGAGATTACCACGTTGTATAAAAATACATTACGCATATAAAAATGAAATAAATACAAATAACAGATATAAATTATGATACGTCGCAATAACATTAAAGAAGCTGTCATAATATCAAAGTACAAGAACACACCTACACATGCATATATAGACATACCACAAGAATGTGATCTTGATGTCAATAAAATGTGGTTACTATTATAACAACTACTGTACACTGCCTGCGCACGCAAAGAATTATTATAAAAAATATACTGTATAATATTGACTTTGTCTGTTCATCTCATCATGCAGCATCCCTCTCTTTTTGGTCCAGACTGAGTGAATGAGTCAACATCTCTAGCCCCACCTCTTCCCTCAAGTCTGTTTTGTCATATTATAGTGATAAACTTTAAGAATAATAACACTAGACACAGACATTTATTCATCTATATTTAATTAGCACTGAGTTATTTCTCTAATTTTAACATTCATTAATTTTATCGTTTTTTTAATTTTTTTTAATTTAATTTTTTATACTCATTATCAGTCTCTCTCTCTCTCTCTCTCTCTTACACACACACACACACACACACACACACACACACACACACACACACACACACACACACACACACACACACACACACACACACACACACACACACACACACACACACACACACACACACACACACACACACACACACACACACACACACACACACACACACACACACACACACACACACACACACACACATAATATACAAATTTAATGTTTTCTAACTAAAGAGATTGCATGCAAAGAAAACGTATTTCAAATTGAAAAAATTGCACCGTGTTAAAATGAGTAGAAAATAAGAAATTTAATAATTTTTTACAACTATTTTATCACAATTATTCACTATATTATTAATATTATACTAGACTCACCACTATATATTATTATGTATACAGAAAAAAAATACACAGCTGCATAAGGGTGGGTATGTATGGTGGGGTTGATGCATCAAACATAGCGGGTAATCCATGATGTTATTGCCCTGGTATCGAGTTTCAATTGTAAAAAATAGGAGAATGAGTTATCTTAATTATTTGTCTTCAAGCCCTTAGAAACATTAAACATAAAAAAACGACATTATGTTTATAATTAAGCAATTATTCACCTTGATCTTCTTTGAATTTAATGAGCTGAGAAATCTCCTTTAGCCCTCTCTCTCTCTCTCTCTCTCTCTCTCTCTCTCTCTCTCTCTTTCGTCTCAACATTATACGCTATCAACATCTTGTTATCCATATACGTATACTCTATAATAATATAATATTATAAGTATATTATACTTAATTAAATTACAATTTTATCTAAAAATGAAGTCGTAAGTTGAAGACGTTAAATATAATTATTACTTATAAATTTATTAAAATTAAGTCTCTTTAATATTTATACTTAATTTTATACTTTATTTCCATTTTTGCTATCAAATTTGTACTTCATAATTAATATACTTTGTGTACTTGTGTGTACTTTGTGTATCGGGCGAGTAAGATTGCCTGTTTTTGGTTAACAATAAACTAAACTTCTTTTAATCGCAGTAAAGCAATGCTTTATTATTTCAACACTGTATTTAGATCTCGTGTTCACCTACCACATACTCCCAGGGTGGTCCTATAGCCATATGTGTTAGCATGCACGGGTGCCGTGGTGCCACACTGTCTAGTATTTTCAGCACGAAGCATCCCAAAGGAACAACTAAATTTGTCATCTCTACAACTCAAATAATAAAAATAATAAAGAAAATTCCATCTGTCTCCTATATTATGATTTTTTTTCTTTTTCTGATATACATTATATATTTGTAATTTTTTTTTAGTTAAAATTCTAAAATTACAAAATTGCCGGGACGTTTAGGGGATAAATAGGGGCACTTCCACAATCCCAATAATAAGAAGGTCCTGATCTCTTTATACATATAATTAAAATGCATAAAGTTCCAGCATGTCCCACCTCACTATTATTTAAAGTAATTTAAAGGAATAGACCAGAGAAAAATATAAGCACTTATATCACAAAACACTTGTTGCGATTTACATAAATAACTTTAGTTTTTCTTAAAACTCCACATTAGCCTCGTAGCAGTGATCAGAAATTTCGATTTATGCAACCCGCACAACATTTTCATACTGATTTTTGCATGTTTATGACGTCATAAACATGAATTTTTACGCAAATTGCATACTTTACAGTATTTTCACGCTCTCTCGTGGGGCTACATTAACATTCTGATAAAAATTGTCAACAGTTTTGAAGATCCCATTTCGTGTTTATTGATTAAAAAGCACATGATGTTTTATGTGGTCTATGGCTTTAAATAATAAAATATATTATCAGTATCATAATTGTGTGTACTTTATAGTACATAAGACATAGCAATCAGCAGCAGTGCAGCATAGTAACTCAAAAATAAAATAAAAAAATCAAATTTCTGTATATTCTCTCAATCGTATATTATACTCCATAAAGTAAATGCTACAAATTATTGCATCATTCTATCCAACAACAAAATCTTAAAAAGATTGTTCATTTTTTTATATTGAATATTTTAATTATAAATATTGGCATAGAAAAATGGATAGGAAAGAGAGAGAGAGAGAGAGAGAGAGAGAGAGAGAGAGAGAGAGAGAGAGAGAGAGAGAGAGAGAGAGAGAGAGAGAGAGAGAGAGAGAGAGAGAGAGAGAGAGAGAGAAGCATCTAATAGTCAAAGGGCAAAAAGTTATGGACTCAAAAATATATTCAATAAAGCACTCGTTTCGTTGTTCTTTATGAAAGCCGGAAATGGATATGGTCATATTCATTCATTCAGTTATTGAATCATTGAAGGTACCCTGCAGTGCAAATATAATTTTCATTATACACTCATTAACTTATATAACATAAAATTTTCAGTACAGTATACTGAAAAAGAAAAGAAAAAAGAAATCTTCTAAAAATACATGTTGTATACTTTATTATTATTATTTTTTTAAATTTACCATTGAAACATAAGAATTACATAATTAAAAGAAAACATCAAAGAACGCCGACAAAATTAATTGTTTTTTTCTACTTCAGACATAAAATGTTTAACGACGTAATAAAGTTATAGAAAATTAAATATTATATTGGAAATTTTGACGTTTTAAACAATTTTACTCAATAATGAAAATATAGAGCAAGTGCATATTAATAAGTTTGTCATATTGCTACTTGACATTATGAAAGATAAAGTGGGAAAACAACCATAGTTGATTTCAAGATCCTATTTTAATGACTTGGTGTGAATTTAATTTGTATCCAAACGAGCTGAAAAAATGTCTAATTATATTATTCATTTTTTCTATCATAGTTTAATTCTATGCCTGCTTAATAGCAAAATTCCTGAAAATTGTAAGAAATATAAAAAAAAAAAGTTCACATGATCAAAACTCTTTAAAAGAAAAAAAAAAGTAATAAATTTTTCCTAAATATGACATTACAAAAATGTAACTAAAGATTTTTGTAAAAATATGTACATTAAAAACTATTTTTTTGAGGAAGTAAAAAGTATCGAATGACTTAACAGATTGCAATAGAGCTAGAGAGGGTGTGAGGGGTGTGAGGGGTGTGTGTGTGTGTGTGTGTGTGTGTGTGGCGACATGCAGTCTGGTGTGATAGCGGAAGTTTAAGAGTAATGACACCTTAGAGTGTACCATACTGCTGTGTAAACATAACTATTAGCTCATTAGGACCACAGAGAGGAGGTGATATTGATGATGTTTTGTAAATTGTTTTGGTATTTTGGGAGGGTGAAAGAGGCTAGAGAGTAGAGTACAGTAGAGAAGAGAAGAGAGAGAGGGTTAGAGAAAGAGAGAGAGAGAGAGAGAGAGAGAGAGAGAGAGAGAGAGAGAGAGAGAGAGAGAGAGAGAGAGAGAGAGAGAGAGAGAGAGAGAGAGAGAGAGAGAGAGAGAGAGAAAGGTGAGATGAGATGAAATGAGAAACTCGAATAGACTTCCAAATTTCTTATAGCTATGATTTTTGCAATTCAGGTATTTTTTTTTTTAATTAATTGATTTATTTACAATAATGTTTACAAAATTTACATGTAAGAAAAAAATGCAAACGCCATGAATGTTTCTATTATATATAATTATGAATGTCTTCTACTACTTCTTCTTTCAAATTTCTTAACTTTGATTTGCAGTGCAATTATTATAAATTTATTATTTTATTTTCAATAATTTTACAAACTTTACTTACTTGTATAATTATAAGAAGAAAAAAATGCAAATTTTATTGATGCTTTTAACAAGCTTTACCTTATTTTTAAATTTGTTATATATTTTTTTTTTTACTTTGAAATTATAAATTAGTTGTGTATTTAAAATTATTATTTTCTTAATATTGCTCGATGAAACTTGAAACATTTAGGAAATAATTATTGTTGATTTTGAATTTATTAGAAGCAAGCTCTGGGGGAGGGGGGGGGGGGGGAGGGGTTCCGTTAGCTCTCGCTTCACTTCTCGGTACCGAATTCATTGTTGGACCTTATGGATCTCGATACCGAGAATTGAAACGAGAGCTTACGGAACAGCTCCCCTGTGATAATGATGTTCTAATATAAATATTACTATAATACAGTACAGTAGTTACTATGCTGTGGTAAAGAACTAAGAAATCGAGAGATTCGTTAATTTGTATGATGCAACAGATGTCAAATTCCTAAAGAATCAATATTTATCTCCTTACACATGCGTTTCCGAGAAAACTCCTCTAAAATTCAATAGTTTTGAAAACAATACTTTATAATTGCAATTTATGAGGTAGCGTCAAGCAGTCTGGTGGAGTTTCAAATGTTTACCGGAAGTTACTCTCAAGGCGGCAGTTTGGCTATGTGTTATCGAGCATGGTGAAGTCATTAATCATCTCATCTTCACATCTGCGACAGCGTAAGAGGAGACTCAGGTCACTTGTTTGAGAAATGATTCCCCATGAGTCTGCGGTTATACTTTTTTTTTTCTCTTTTTTAGTATGCATTTTTTTTTTTTTTTTTTTTTTTTTTTAGTATAGTAGAAAGACTTTACTTGGTCAATGAGGACGGACAAAGGCATTTTAGGGGTTATTTTTATTTCATATCCTAAAAGAGGACATTATCCTGAATTAATTGAAATTATATTTTTAATTAGTGTTTAAAAATTGGAAAATGACTTCACGGTTGGTAGCTAATGCAATGCATATAGGTCAGTGCGGGTCAGTGATATATGGGTGCAGGAAAAAGTTATTAACCGTGACGTCATTTCGCGACTTTAAAAAATTAACTAAAAATACTTAATGAACTCAAAAATTAGAAATTCACATGAGTATTGCTTCAGGACTATGCCCCCTTTTTTTTTTTAGATTATGCAATAAAATTACCCCCCCCCCCCTTTTTATTATTATTTTTTACATTTTTTTTTTAGTCTTCCTCGTTGTTTATGAGTTAGGGCGCAAACTTCATTGATTCGTCTCGTAATTGTGTTATAAAATAAATAATGTGTAAATTATTATTATTATTTTTAATATTTATGGTTTTCTTTCTTTTCGTAATTTAATCTACATATCCAAGTTCTCTTCTTCTTTGTTACCCCAATTTCCACCCCCACCCCTCTTTTTCTTCTTTTTTAAAAACTTATTGAACGTATTCTATATAGGATAAACGCACAATAATAAACATAAAGTAATTCATGTCCATTGAAAATTGAAGAAAAAAAATCGTCCTTGCTGTTACGATCTAGTTCATTTTAATTACGAAATAAAATGACTGTGCACTGCTTTTTTTTATCGTATAGCATGAACCATAAACCATCATAAATAACATGCATCATCCTATTCTTAATACAGCCATTTTTTAAAAATTTATAATGGTATATAGTTCGTATATTTTTTGTATATATTTATTATTTTTCATTTCTATTAATAATATCAAGTGGATTATAATTTTTTTTTAGAATAATAATGATAGAAAAATATGATTATGATACTGTTTATTTAACTATTACGGAAGATTTATTATTATCACCGTAGAAAGATCTTACAATTTTTGTAAACTAATTTAAAGGAATAGACCAGAGAAAAACATAAGCATTTATATCACAAAACACTTGATGGGATTTACATAAATAACATTAGTTTCTCTCAAAACCCAACTGTAGTCCCGTAGCAGTGATCAGAAAATTCAATTAATGCAACCCGAAAAACATTTCCATACTAATTATTGCATATTTCTGACGTCATAAACATGAATTTTCACGCAAATTGCATACTTTACAGATTTTTCACACTTTCTCGTGGGGCTCCTTTAACATTCTGATAAAAATTGTCATCAGTTTTGAAGATCCCATTTGGTGTTTATTCTTTCAAAAGCACACGTTGTTTTATGTGTTCTATGGCTTTAATACAATATTGGAGACAAATAGGTTCAAACTTTTATTCGATTTTTTTCTCTCTTTATTTCCATAAACATACATTTATGTAGCAAACATACCAGAATAGGTTTCGTTGATTTATATAATTTTTAAATGCAATGTTAATTTGAATGCAAATAGTTGTGATAGGTTGTCATTAATAATTATAACATTGAACTATGTTTAATCTTACATCCTAATTATGTGTTATTGTTTTTTTATCAAACCAACTGAAATTAATCATGATATTAAATAATCAAAGCAGGGAATCAAAATTCAATTTCATAAAACAAAAAGAATATGTTTCTAAATTAATATCAAAGTAAAAAAAAAAAAAAAAAAAAAAAGAAGAAAATATTTATTTAAAAATATTAGTCTGAAATTTCCTATATTTATTTAACAAAAAGGATAAAAGGGAAGTTTTTAAAACAATTAATCATGTACAGTCTTCCCTCAAAGTAATGACGTGGCGTTCTCTAATTGGTTGTTACAAATCATCTCTAATATACGAACTCCTCCCGCAATCTTTCTTCGTTCCGTATGTATAGTCTCTTGACATTTGAACTCTGCCATGGAAGACGATAACTTCTTATCCTCAGTTCTCCCAACAATGTATCAAGATTATTTTGATTATAATAATTTACCTTATCAGGGAGATTATAATAATCATTTTCCTCCGACACCACCTTCACCTGTGCAACAATATAATTTAGATTATTATTGGAATTATGAAACAACCATAACAGTACAGGAGAATATGCATTATAATGTTCAACAAGAGATGAGTCCGTATTTCAGTGATAATCAGGGTAAGTCAATCTATACTTGTTTTAATATTTTTTTTAATTCAATGACTTGCATTTAAATTTTGTTCATTAATTTTGTTGCAAACTTGGGGATCTTTTTTTTATTATTATTTTGTTTTCTTCTTCTTCTTTTCTTCATAATCAGTTTTCAAAAACAGCAAAATCAGTTTAGAAAAACAATAATCATACAATTTGATCACTAATCTTTTAACAGTGAGAAAATTCTAAAGCAAGTCGTAAATTTTCAACTTGCAGCAGTTTTTTTTTTTTTTTTTTTTTTCTGTTGCAAATTTAGTGATTTTACTTATATAATCTCAATGTTTTATGTATAAAAACGGTTTTGTATGATTTTGTCCAGTTCACTATATAGCATCAATATTTACACTAAAATGCAATAAGTTAGATTGAATTGAATTTTAATAGTTTTAAATTAAGATTACACGAAATGAAAGTTTTTGCTCCTTGAACATTTTGCACCAGCGTAAAGATACATTATGATTTTATTATACGTTCTATGTCTTTGCAATGAAACAAGAACTTAACAATGAAAAAAAAAAAAAAAAAAAAAAAGTAATACAAGAATGATATTACGTTTCTTGTATTCATATTGGGAGAAAAAAGGTTCTATGACGATTGTCATTGATATAATGATTCTTGGCTAAATTGAATGTGTTGCATAACATCACAAAAAAATAATAATAATACTGTATATCAAATTACTGTTTAAATCTTCACTTTTTTTTTTTTTTTTACTTTTTTTGTTGCAACAAAATACATTTTGATCTTATTGCGAAAAAAAGGCCTATCTCGTTTTTTGTCAGTGGAAGCAAAAGGCGTATCTCGTATTTTGTCAGTGGAAGCAAAAGGCCTATCTCGTTCCCGAACACTATGGCGATAGCGCTCGAGATAGGCCTTTTGCTTCCACTGACAAAAAACGAGATAGGCCTTTTTTTCGCAACAAGATCGATTTACCCATTACTTATAACTGCTGCATCTTCCAAACTCTTGTTTTATGGCAAAAATTTCAAGAAAAACAAAACACTTGTTGTAATTTTTGAAACATGCACAATTTCCGGTCCAAATATAATTTTCAAAGTTTTTTTTTCTAATTTGGCGTAATCATAAATAGTATAAATATTATTGTATAAATATACTGATAAGTAAATGTACATATATTAAAAAAGATAATATACCTTACAAAATAAAACTTTTTTTATTTACGTTAATTTCAAGACGCTCTTCGAAACATAGTTGTATAAAAACTATATGACTATTGTTTTGTAATAAAAATACTGTATTCATTTTAATGATAAAATATATTCTGGAATACGATTCAAAGTTTAAGATTATTAATTTTCAAAAAAAATTAATACAATTTATTATAAATAACTTCTATGATAAACATGAACTTCGAACATGCACGTGCGATATCTTTCAATACTACTATATAAATGTTTCAAACATTTTTTTTGTTTGTATATCTTTGAAATTATACAAAGCACAATTAAAGTGTAATTAAAACATGTTGTATGTATGAGTCATTACGCGAGCAAAGATTCAGAAATATGATATGCAAATGATAAATAAAGTTGCGCGTATAACAATATTACAACACAACACAACACTTGTTGATCTCAAACTACGTTGCTTAGCAACCACGTGTTGTATTTCAATAAGTATTTCAACAATGTGAAATGTGACTCATGTCATATCTCATAATATAATAATAATAAAGTTATGATATGATAAAAAAAAAAAAAAAGAAAAACGCCTGTAATTTAGAGTTCCCTTTCAGCGTATAAAAGTAGAGGGTTGTATAAGTTATAGGATACGTTTTTATTTCACACCTGTTGCAGTAAATAACTTTTAAACTTTTATAAGTTTTAAAACTTTTAACTAATTTGGACAGATATTCTTATCATCACTCGACACCGGAAACACCCCCCCCCCCCTTCCCTTCTTCTTTTTTTTTTCAAACTTTGAATTTTTGATAAGCATAGGGTGTGTTTGCATTACGTCATCCTGAATGCCTTTCAATACTCTTTTTGAGCAATGAATAACATTGCTTAGACTTGCTTAAACATAGGACAAACGTAGTTTTTGGCTATGTCCTTTGGAAAATTAGCTATTTTAGGTTATTTTTTTTCTTGCATACTTGAAACACTAATTAACCTGTTAACAGCATCAAAGCTCTCAAAAATATTGCGAAATATTTTTAAACTAGCAAAGTGAGTCATTTTCCTATACTTATTTAGCGCTCACTTATGGCGTCGACTTTAACATGAATGAAACCACCCTATAAATTTTACTCAACAATTTAACTTTTCGGTATTTTACTTATTATGGCCAGACAAATTTTTGAGTTTATCCATAATATAAGTATATTAATAATTATTATATTAACTATATATTATAAAGTAATACTTATGCTATGGTTTATCGCCAAGAAAAAAGGGGTGCATCCTTTGTTAATGAGATGAATAGATCCGTCAGTAGGGATGGAATAGAAATATTTATTAGGAATAATAATAATAATAAAAAAATCTTAAAGGCGTAGAACACCTTGAACAAAAAAAAGTTGCGTAATATCCTAACCAACGCGCGCGTAAACCGGGTGAGCTGTGATGTCAGTGACCGGCAGCAGCATTTTGTGAATGGAAAATAAATTAGAAATCAATGACTCCGGCCAAATCAACGTTGATTTTCAGATGTGTTAGGATATTACGCAACTTTTTTGTTCAAGGTGTTCTACGCCTTTAACATTTAATATTCAGTACGACCTTAACGTGATAAAAATGTTCCAAGCAATAATATGTACATTAATAATGTAACATTATAGCTTGTTCTGCAAAGTCAGACTTCCGGCGCAACTTTTGTGTCGATATGTTCCTTTGTTATAACAGCTGATTATGACTTCGTTACCTGTTTACTACGTTTATACATATGGTCGATCATTGTTATTTCTTCGTTTAGAACTTTGAACTTGATAAGAATGAAAGAAACTCCACACAAAAAAGTTCCATGCTCTTCATGTGACTCAATTTTTGTCAATTTTGTTAGCTCAAAAAACAAGATCAACCAATGAATGTGTAGTATTTTGTTGGTTAGCCAATCACTGTTGTTGAGATTCACTTTACTTTACAGAACAAGCTATATTACGTTAATATAACCAAATGTGAAGCATTATAATATGTATATGTATTTATAATATTAAATAATATAATATTATATATATAAATAATATTTTATAAAGTTATTGAAAGGTGTCAAATTAAAATATTCTTCATTTTAAAAATTAACATTATATATTATTATAAATAATAATATATAATGTTAATTTTTAAAATGAAGAATATTTTAATTTGACACCTTTCAATAACTTTATAAGCAGATTAATTTTATTTTAACCCATATTTTTTTAGGTAAATTTAAAATTCGTCACATATATATATATATATTTTTATTTTACATTGGCCAGTAAAAAATACAACCATATTCAATTTTTCATTCTGTGAAGAATTTTTAAAAGGCCCATTACAATCTTAAAACAAACGTATTATTTTATTTGCTTACTACTTTTGCACGTAAAATAAGAATCATAAGTCATAACGATAACATAAATATTGTGCACCACCGTAATGCAGTTTTGTATGTATTATAAAATGCATAAAATATGTATCGTTATGATGCATATTTTATGTGCAAAAGAATATAGTTAGCGAAAGGGTTTAGCTTTCGTGTTACACCGTGTTATATAAGCAGTAAACTGACATTGAAAAGGAATTCGGCTCGACCGGGACTCCTTTTCAATGTCAGTTTACTGCTTATATAACACGCCCCTACAAAAAAGTTTTGCGTGTACATTGTATGCAGGTTGTAAGCACATTGTATGTTTCATGCAAAATACATGTAATAATTGCATGTACCTTACCAGCACTTTGTATGTACCTGCCTGCACGGCAAAAAAAGGACGCAAAAATATTGACTGCCTTTTGCATGCACTCCTCATTTTTAAAAGAAAATAATAATAAAAAAAAAGTACTGGCACAATGCATGCAAAAAGCGTTTTTTAAAAAAAGCTAAAATATTGTGTTTGTCTGTATTTGCCTGCATAGGATTTCAACACTTAGAAAATTTTCTGATACATAATACTCGGCATATATTTTAAAGTTTTCAGGAGGCAATTTTAAAAACTTCAGGGCAAAATTGGATTGATATCATCCCAATTGGGCTGTTATAAAAAAAAAAATTTTTAATTTTAGGTCATTTGTCATTTGGGCAAAATTTGAATTTTTGGCAGGGGTTTGTTTAAACGTCACTTTTTATCACTACATTATAATGACGGAACGAACATTTTAGAACCGCAAATCTGCTAAACTATGAAAGTTAGACCACATTCAATTTTTTTGTGGAAAACATAGACAGTTTTGAATAGCTTCCATAAAAAATATCGGTCCCAGCTATTATCGATTTTATAGGAAAAATGGACCAAAATTGGGTATCAGCGTTTTTTTTTTTTTTTTTTTTTTTTTTTTTTTTCCCATTTTGAAACGAACCCTGTGACGTCCGAGTAAAAATCAAAATATCAATTTTTTCAATTTTTATGAAGAGCTGACTATAGTTGTAACCCTTTGGAACAAATCATTTCCTCAGTTTCGATAATTTTTTATTTTTAACGATTTTTTCAAGTTGACAACTTTTTCAAAAATCCCGATTTTGAGTCCCGATTTTTTTCTATGCCGCTGAACTTTAAATTCAATGTATTTATACTGAGATGGATCTTTAGCACCTTAGCTCACTTCTTTTATAGAAAACTCGATGGCTTCAAACTTATTGTGAGTATTGTTTAATGACGTAAAAAAAAATCCAAAATATCGACTATGGTTACAGTTCAAAAAATCGACAAAAATCGTGTCACTCAAAGTATAGTTTTTTGAACTCCTCAATGCATGGGATGAATTTTGGTATACAAAAAAAGTAATCGATTTTTTTAATTTTGCACTTGGACTTAACGTGATTTTCATACAATCGCTCCTTCAGAGAGGCTAACAAGGTACGTTTGCGACTTGTCAGAAAGATTTTGAGCTGAAATTTGGTACATAGGTAGATTTTTTGACCCTAAGTAAGGAATCGTGGTCAAAATCGGCGGAGCAGTTGATTTGGGGGCGTGGCCGGCTAATGAAAAATCGACGATTTAACATGGGGTTAAATGGGGACTAAAAAATAATTTTTGCAGCTTAACCACTGAAACGTCGAAGAGTATGTAAAAAGTGACGCTGATTACGAATATCTACTTTAAAATTCAATAAACCTAAAATTAGAGTCACTGGAGACCCTAGAAGTTCCCGAAATGGGCTCATATCTATACTACGGACACTTCTATTAGCCTTGTAAATTTGTGAAAATATTTTTGCGCAATTTTATGCACACAGTAAGAAAGAAAATTAAATTTCCAATCAATTGATGTGCATAACATTAGTTTTTAGTAAAAATATCAGCTTCCAGAGGCCCTGGAACGTGCAACTCTTTCAATATTTCGTGCTTCAAGTTATAAATACATGGGGTTAAATGGGGCAGTTTGCTACTGATTTTTGAAAACAAATCATAACTTACGTAAAAGGTATGATAATGTAGTAAAACTGTTAAATCACATAAAAAATGATTTGTTTTATTGATATATGTACGCAAAGTGCCATACAGTTGTGCAAGGCAAGCACCAGGGTCGGTTTAAGTGGGCTGTATATCCCTTTCATCGGTAAAGTCTGGCTGCTGCAAAATGCATTAAAAAAGTGACTCTTCGATACGTAATATTTAATAACTTTAAAAATATGAAAGATAGAGACTTGAGCCCAGCAAAGCTTTTAATCTCGATCGTATTTAGCGTCTATCCATGTTCATTAGATTGCTCTGTTGACATTTTTTGTCCTCGCAAAAAGGGACCCAAAAAAGGTCCAAATTTTAACGTTTTTTCACCATACGCGGGACCATGTTGAGACAATTTTAACATACACAAATCAAACAAGTAGCATTTTTTGCGCTCTTTGTGATTATTGTCAATGAAAAACTGATATTTGATTTATTTTTTCTCTATAGCGAAAAAAAAACATTTTTTCACCCTCCGAGACATAGTTACCCCCTTGCTCGATTTTTTGAGTAAAAAACTTTTTGTCTCAAAATACATTATTATATATGTTTATAGGTCAATTTTAACACGATAAAGACGATTATGGAAGAATTTTTCAAAAAATCTCACTTTTGAGCGAGTAGTTTTAAATTCAAAATTTTGCCCTATTTAAATATACATGTAATTTACAAAGAGTAGTGGCAATTTCAATACGATGATGATGTTTTATTAGCTATGAGGGCCAAAAAGATAGCAAATAAATATAAATAATAAAAAATATTAATAACTGCTTTAAAGGAAAATTTTATTTTTCTTATAATATATCTATAGAGTATTTCCTACGTAATTCGAGTGGGGAAAAAACCTTTAAAGGCACTATAAAAGAGAGTCAACCTAATAGCAGCAACACCATTGTGTTTCTACAACATTCACCTTTATCAAGTAAGGTCAATCGTTTATTTAAAAAAATCAATTCGGTCAATCGTTCCCTCTGACATTCAATCAGGAAATCAATCAATCAATAGGTTATTCAAAGAGGTAGTCAATCAATTTGTGCGTCAATATAAGTCTCTCCATCTATCAATCCTACAGCTAATCAGAAAGTTAACTTGCCAATTAGAAAGTCAACTAGTCAATTTTCAATTCATATAGAACGTCAACTAGTCAATTATAAAGTCAACCAGTCAATTATCAAGTCAATCAGAAAGTTAACTAGTCAATTATAAAGTCAATCAAAAAGTCAACTAGTCAATTATCAAGTCAGTCATAAAGTCAACTAGTCAATTTTCAAGTCAATCAGATAGTCAACTAGACAATTATAAAATCAATCAGAAAGTCAACTGATCAATTATCAAGTCAATCAGATAGTCAATTAGACAATTATCAAGTCAATCAAAAAGTCAACTAGTCAATTATCAAGTCAGTCATAAAGTCAACTAGTCAATTTTCAAGTCAATCAGATAGTCAACTAGACAATTATAAAGTCAATCAGAAAGTCAACTGATCAATTATCAAGTCAATCAGATAGTCAATTAGACAATTATCAAGTCAATCAAAAAGTCAACTAGTCAATTATCAAGTCAGTCATAAAGTCAACTAGTCAATTTTCAAGTCAATCAGATAGTCAACTAGACAATTATAAAGTCAATCAGAAAGTCAACTGATCAATTATCAAGTCAATCAGATAGTCAATTAGACAATTATCAAGTCAATCAAAAAGTCAACTAGTCAATTATCAAGTCAGTCATAAAGTCAACTAGTCAATTTTCAAGTCAATCAGATAGTCAACTAGACAATTATAAAGTCAATCAGAAAGTCAACTAATCAATTATCAAGTCAATCAGATAATCAACTAGTCATTTATAAAGTCAATCAAAAAGTCAACTAGACAATTATCAAGTCAGTCATAAAGTCAACTAGTCAATTTTCAAATCAATCACATAGTCGACTGGACAATTATAAAGTCAATCAAAAAGTCAACTAGTCAATTATCAAGTCAGTCATAAAGTCAACTAGTCAATTTTCAAGTCAATCAGATAGGCAATTAGACAATTATCACGTCAATCAAAAAGTCAACTAGTCAATTATCAAGTCAGTCATAAAGTCAACTAGTCAATTTTCAAGTCAATCAGATATTCAACTAGTCAATTACCAAGACATTTAAGAAGTGAACTAGTCAATTTTCATGTCAATCAGATAGTCAACTAGTCAATCAGTCAATCAGAAAACCAATTAATTAATTAGTTAATTTTTCGATAGACCGGTTATTTCTAGTTGATTTTTTGATTGACTTAATAATTGACTAGTTGACTTTTGATTAACTTTATAATTGTCTAGTTGACTATCTGATTGACTTGATAATTGACTAGTTTACTTCTTGACTGACTTGATAATTGACTAGTTGACTATCTGATTGACTTTATAACTGACTAGTTGATCATCTGATTGACTTGAAAATTGACTAGTTGACTTTATGACTGACTTTATAATTGACTAGTTGACTTTTTGATTGACTTTATAATTGTCCAGTTGACTATGTGATTGATTTGAAAATTGACTAGTTGACTTTATGACTGACTTGATAATTGTCTAGTTGACTTTTTGATTGACTTGATAATTGTCTAATTGACTATCTGATTGACTTGATAATTGATCAGTTGACTTTCTGATTGACTTTATAATTGTCTAGTTGACTATCTGATTGACTTGAAAATTGACTAGTTGACTTTATGACTGACTTGATAATTGACTAGTTGACTTTTTGATTGACTTTATAATTGACTAGTTAACTTTCTGATTGACTTGATAATTGACTGGTTGACTTTATAATTGACTAGTTGACGTTCTATATGAATTGAAAATTGACTAGTTGACTTTCTAATTGACAAGTTAACTTTCTGATTAGCTGTAGGATTGATAGATGGAGAGACTTATATTGACGCACAAATTGATTGACTAGCTCTTTGAATAACCTATTGATTGATTGATTTCCTGATTGAATGTCAGAGGGAACGATTGACCGAATTGATTTTTTTAAATAAACGATTGACCTTACTTGATAAAGGTGAATGTTGTAGAAACACAATGGTGTTGCTGCTATTAGGTTGACTCTCTTTTATAGTGCCTTTAAAGGTTTTTTCCCCACTCGAATTACGTAGGAAATACTCTATAGATATATTATAAGAAAAATAAAATTTTCCTTTAAAGCCCCCTGTTGCACGAATGGTTCCGCAATTGGTTCCATCTGAGTACATATAGAGACGTACCGTTCCGGAACCAATGTGGAACCAAAACTGAACCAATAAAATTATCACAAATTCGAGTTTTTGACCTATAATGGCCCAAAAAAGGTTTATAATTAAGATAATTAAACAATTAGAGGTAATTTTTTAATTTTTAAGTAATTTTAGAGTAAACCATTTTTTACGATCTCTATAATGGTTCCAAACTGAACGGACTATGAACCACTCGAGAACGAAGATTTTTAACTTTCAGGAATTTTTTATATTTTTGCTTAAACTAGTAAAATACTTTATTTAATGATATAGAAAAATGTAAATCATGACATTTTGTTACGATTTTTTTACTAAAAACCGCTAAAAACATTAATAATTTCAGTATAAAAAGTCGGATATTTTTTAATAAAATTATTTTGATGTATCGGACTTCATTTAATGCTTCCGATGTTACTTTCTTCATTCAAATATATATCTAAAAATATGCCAGCATACGTCAATTATGTTTAAAAAACATTAAATCTTCATAAAAACCGAAATAAAAAATGTAAACTTACATTGAATGGGCATTTAGGACATTGAATCTTGAATTGGCAAAATAATTTTTAAAAATTGCCGCGCAAACATTTTATTTTGTGACGTCACGAACAATAACGCCACGCCACGCCCATGTGCAACGACGATGTCATGAAGTTCCGACGCAGTGCTTGCCAAGAAAATGTTTGTAAGCAGTGACTTTATTGCTGTTTATCACATTATTTTCATGAATACTGACAGGTAAATAGAAACACACTATTTTTCCGCATAATTTAATTATATCAAGTTGTTAATAAACTACTTTTGTTTGATTTGTTTCATGACGAGAACGTATTCTGCCGGCAAAGTATGAGGGTGAAAATCAAACTTTACATTGGCTGCTGTGAGGTAAATTTTTATGTATTTGGAACTGAATTATGTAAATTTTGCATTATGTAAGTTACTAACTCTATTTTTTAATTTATTATGTGACATATTTCAAATTTGTATGTACCCATAATCATCACAGTGTCCCGCCAATTAAATAAACGCTATACCATGGCAGATCACGTAAGATATTTTTTCTTTGCTTTCGTATAATCATATTTATATATACTCCTGTGTTTAATGTTTGCTTTTGAAACATACATAATTATGTACTATTATGTACTACTACATTTTTACATAATTTGAAGCGCAATTACAATGAAAAATAGACTGTGAATATCAATAAGGTATTATTTGATGTGTCAGATGTATGGTAAATTTGGAAAATATGTACCGCATAACTTTCATGTTTTGTTACATTTATGCTTTTTGCTGTGAGCGAGCTATAAGACGTCTCGATTTGTACTTTCGACTTCATTGCAGTGATATTGCATCAATCTCGACCTTAATTATTAATTTCATAAATTTCTGATGGCCGGATGCAAGTTTATACCTATGAAAGATAAGTATATTTCTTCCCATATTTGTATATATTGATTTATTTGTTAACAAAATTTTTACTTTTAAGTGTTGGAGTCCATGTCCATTATAATATGGTCCCATAATAATTACCCCAATGTTAATTTCAATAATTACTTTATTTGTTATGGTCATGGGTTCTAAAATTTTTATCATATATATGTAGCTGCAAAATGTTACTCTGTTACTTTCAAATGGCATCATATAATTCTTATTATTTACTTATTATTATTATTATTTTTTAAATACAAGCCTATATATATTTTCAACCCTAAATCCTAAATGAGAACTGCATATATGGTAATAAATTTACATTTTTTTTTCAAAGCTTTCCCACCAATGACGTAACACCATAAGAGAGGCATGCTTGAAAATGACTATACAGGATTCCTAATGTTAGTCGCGGTGCAAAAGTGGACAAATCGCTTTGCAGGTAAGCTCAGTTTTACCAGGTAAGGAACCGGAAATGAGCTTTATTGAAAAGCGATTTGTCCACTTTTGCACCGCGACTCCTCATTTCCATGCTATATCCCAGTAAACCACAACTTTTTACATGTACATTACAAGTACGATTCCGATGCAAGAATGTCACTCCCAGCTCACGTGACGTCACTGGTACTGACGTTCTTGTATCGGACAAGTACTTGCAATCTACATGCAAAAGAACTGTGGTTTACTGTGATAATATTGGTAAAATCATTTTTTATGAAAATAAAAATTAAAGAAAAAAAACTTTTTATTCAGAAAAAAATTAATGACGGAGAGATCGCATAATATAATTATAACGTTTATTTTTAGGGAAAGAAATAGAGACAAAAAAGAGGAAAGTAAAATGCTGGTAATTAGCAACAATAAAGCAGCACATATTTTTTATTTTCCATTTTGGCCAAGTACGTATACTTTCTTTTTATTTATCATTTTTGTTTGTACACGTCTAATATAAGAATCTTTGTCAACTGGTTTCTTGTTGATTATTTTTATATTTTAGCCCTGTACCGGTATATAGAATATAGACAGCACTCGACGGACTGATGCCGGGGACTGTAGTACTGCAGTGCATTAATATTATGACTATCAACATACAGTCAATACAATCAATATCATTGTAAGTAAAAATATTTTTATATTATAGCCCAGTATAAACAACATTTGACGGACCGGTGCCGAGGACTCAGTGCATCAATATAATGACTGCCAACATATACTGTCTTGTGATTACGTACACAATATTTTTATGTTACAGCCCATTATAGACCACTCAACGGACTGGTGCCAAGGACTTGCAGTGCATCAATATAATGACTGTCAACACTGACTGATTAAGTAGCTGACAATATTTTTATATTACAGTTTCGTATAGCCAGCACTCGATGGACTATTATCAAGGACTCAGTGCATTATAATTATGACTTTTTTTTTTAATTTACCTCCTTATTGCGTTTGTTAAGGTGTTTAATGTCTGACCAAGATGGCTTCTAATAAAGAGTCCCTGGCCTATTTAAAAAAAAAAACTAATATTTTACCTCTAATTTATGTTTATTATTGTGGTGACTCTGACGTATATGTGACCTAAGACGGATGCTGCGCTGACTATACTTTAAAGCACTTTGTTATCCTCTATTTTTTTTTTTTTAAGATGACAACTGCCTGATGAACTACGTGACTAGGATGGAGGTAAAATATGAACTAAGCCTGAAACATTTTTTTTAAACACCCTTATTTGTGCTTGTTAAGGTTTTGATTATCTGTCCTATGTGACTTAAAGGTTTAGGGTCATATGTATGATTTTGTTCTTATTTGTGATTCGTTTTAGGTATTTATAATAGGCTTGAACTTTAATAAAACAGGCATGAAAGCAGCCCCCATTTGTGTATATCAAGGTACGTAATGGTAATTGAAGTGTGACCTGTGAGGATAGTTAATTTACAGGGACGGTTCCACTATATTTCAATCCATTTGACCAAAAAATAGGCCCATAGGTAAGCAAAGTATGAAACTAGATAGGAAATACTAAGGTTATGTCATAGAAAGACCTAAACCTGCATGATCCAATCTGCCAAGCCTGCCAATATACTAATGGTTCCACCGAGGTTCACGACGGTTGCAAAATGAACGGTTCGAGTTAGGTTCTTTTTTGAGACACTTTTTACGTACATAGAACGTTCGACGGAACCAAATTGGAACCAATTTTTTTACCTAATCGGAACGTTCTACAAACGTTCCTAGAACGTTGCCGTGCAACAGGGGGCAGTTATTAATATTTTTTATTATTTATATTTATTTGCTATCTTTTTGGCCCTCATAGCTAATAAAACATCATCATCGTATTGAAATTGCCACTACTCTTTGTAAATTACATGTATATTTAAATAGGGCAAAATTTTGAATTTAAAACTACTCGCTCAAAAGTGAGATTTTTTGAAAAATTCTTCCATAATCGTCTTTATCGTGTTAAAATTGACCTATAAACATATATAATAATGTACTTTGAGACAAAAAGTTTTTTACTCAAAAAATCGAGCAAGGGGGTACTATGTCTCGGAGGGTGAAAAAATGTTTTTTTTCGCTATAGAGAAAAAATAAATCAAATATCAGTTTTTCATTGACAATAATCACAAAGAGCGCAAAAAATGCTACTTGTTTGATTTGTGTATGTTAAAATTGTCTCAACATGGTCCCGCGTATGGTGAAAAAACGTTAAAATTTGGACCTTTTTTGGGTCCCTTTTTGCGAGGACAAAAAATGTCAACAGAGCAATCTAATGAACATGGATAGACGCTAAATACGATCGAGATTAAAAGCTTTGCTGGGCTCAAGTCTCTATCTTTCATATTTTTAAAGTTATTAAATATTACGTATCGAAGAGTCACTTTTTTAATGCATTTTGCAGCAGCCAGACTTTACCGATGAAAGGGATATACAGCCCACTTAAACCGACCCTGGTGCTTGCCTTGCACAACTGTATGGCACTTTGCGTACATATATCAATAAAACAAATCATTTTTTATGTGATTTAACAGTTTTACTACATTATCATACCTTTTACGTAAGTTATGATTTGTTTTCAAAAATCAGTAGCAAACTGCCCCATTTAACCCCATGTATTTATAACTTGAAGCACGAAATATTGAAAGAGTTGCACGTTCCAGGGCCTCTGGAAGCTGATATTTTTACTAAAAACTAATGTTATGCACATCAATTGATTGGAAATTTAATTTTCTTTCTTACTGTGTGCATAAAATTGCGCAAAAATATTTTCACAAATTTACAAGGCTAATAGAAGTGTCCGTAGTATAGATATGAGCCCATTTCGGGAACTTCTAGGGTCTCCAGTGACTCTAATTTTAGGTTTATTGAATTTTAAAGTAGATATTCGTAATCAGCGTCACTTTTTACATACTCTTCGACGTTTCAGTGGTTAAGCTGCAAAAATTATTTTTTAGTCCCCATTTAACCCCATGTTAAATCGTCGATTTTTCATTAGCCGGCCACGCCCCCAAATCAACTGCTCCGCCGATTTTGACCACGATTCCTTACTTAGGGTCAAAAAATCTACCTATGTACCAAATTTCAGCTCAAAATCTTTCTGACAAGTCGCAAACGTACCTTGTAAGTAGTAAGTAGTAAGTAGGCTTTAAGTAGTAAAACAACGAAAATATAATTGTGACGTCATCAATATCACTCACTTTTCGTATGACTCAGACTTAAAAGTATGAGTTTTCAGAGGCATTTTTCTCATTGTTAGAATACTTCTAGGACTTAAAAAATTTAATCAGTGCATAGAATGGTTCTTTAGCTTTGTATTGAGTACATAAAATTAACTCCAAGTACTCATGAGTGCCTGAATGAAGAGTTTTCCCGAAAGCTTCAGGATGGCTTGCCGCCATAAGAAAAGCACAGAGAAGGCCATTTCGCGGGCTTTCGCTCGGTTCTGCCAGCTAGCTAGTGGAGGGGGGTAGCTCAGACCTGTTAGGTGGAGGGGACTCTGGGTCAACATCAACTCAACAACAAGAGAAGCAAGAGAAGCAGAAGAGAAGCGGGGCGGAGTGGCTGCAGAAATGAAATATTGTGAAGTTGTTCATGTTTTGTGCAATATTAAGAGTTCCTCTTTGGATCATCTTATGAATCACAGTTACGGGAAGTAATATTCATTTATTCGAATGTATTTTTAAAACGAGAATGTGTGTACTTTGTGTTTTTTTGCATTTTTCAGTTTGCTGGCTATGAGGCACGATGAGGCAGCATGCATAAAATGCATATGTTAACCAACCTCATGCATCAACTTTGCGATCACAGTAAACCGACCCACTTCAATAGATTTCGAGCTTCACATCGCTTCACATGAAACAGATTTGTGACTTCTCAAGCTGTATGTTATCATATGGTATGTAATTGTTGGCCAAAAATGTATATATAAATTTTATTAAGTAGTTCATACTCTACCGGTATGTACATTATGTGTTTTGTGTGTGGTGTGTCCAATCAAACAAATACTATAAGTTCATTGGGCAAAAATATCCGGAGTTTCATAATAAGTTAAGGACTGCCCGAGTGTCCGTGTAATTAAGGTGCAGGATTCGCATATTCTTGATTTTACATAATTTTTTGCATTACACTTTGTAGGTATAACAAACTTCAACAATGAAAATGTATAATTGAATTTTGTTATGCAAATAGTTATGCTAAATCAAGAATATGTGAATACACCTTATAGCATTTTATACATAGGCGTACAATATTCTTTGACGTAGAATATCAACAAACAATATGACACAATAATCATAACCACGCATGATTATGTACGTGTTACATGTGTCATATCGTTTGATAATTTGTTATTCTATGTAAAAGAATACTGTATGTATAATGTTAAGGTGTATTCAGTATTCACATATTCTTGATTTTGCATAACTATTTGCATAACAAAATTCCACAATACATTTTTACTGTCGAAGTTTGTTATACAAAGTGTTATGCTAAATCAAGAATATGCGAATAAACCTTAACATTATACATTCAGTTTTCTTTGATGTTGAATAACAACAAACAATAGTAATAAGATGTTTTTTTATAAAAAGGCCACAAGAGGAACAAGCGCACTAGCGTGGTCCTCTGACACTACAGTCGAGCGATTTGCCAGAGTAGCTATACTAGTTATAAATAATATACAATATAATGTATCTAGATTAGTTTAAATTATTTATACTCAAGTACATTTCCGGCAAATATGTACACTTGATAATGGTAAATTGAATCATTATAGATTTGAGACGTCGCGATGACACATAATCATGCATGTATATACACATTTCCATAAACATATAATGGTTACTGTACTTTTATTTAATTGTTGCTGTTTTGTATCAACACCATGTTATATTTGAATTTGACATATATTATATATTATGCTTATCGTAATATGTCAAATTCAAATATAATTATATATGTTGCTGATACAAGACAGTTACTTAACAGTATAATATTTTTCTCATGGCTTAGGTGTGTTATACTTAAATGTATGTTCAAAACACAAGGGCCCATAACCATTAAATGTTCATGGAAATTAGTATTAAAGTCCCTATATACCAAGTATTCTCCGATTGATTGATTTCTATGTTGTTAAAAATCTTTCACAAAAAAAAAAAAAAAAAAAAAAAAAAAATTAAATGGCAATCGTGACCTCTCAACAATGCAAACAAATATTCTAGAAATTATCCTATTGGGCTACTATTTTCCTAATAGGTAAAACAAGTGTGCTTTAATTAGTACAGTCAACCAGGGTGACTTTGAACGCCCGGGGTGACTTTGAACACCCATTTATCTCTACTTTGGGCACTCGACATTTCAAAGGCTCCCAAGACAGAGATAATTGGGCGTTCAAAGTCACCCGAGTTGACTGTATTCAAATTCAAATCGAACTCTTTTGATTTGAAACACTCAAAAAATTATCATCGTTATTGTCAACAATGTTCTCTTAAGGTGTGGTTTTTACATTGATGCTAGTCCGACGATGTGAATGTACAGTACCACATTTTACAAATTGTGTTTATAATGAACGATCTACGCTTTACAAATTCCAAGTTTATCCATCTAGTTCTCCAGTTAAAACGTGTAGAAAGTGCCAAACATAGATCATTTATTTTGAGTAAAAATTGTAAAGTGTACTTCAATCACTTCGATGGATAAGCACCAACACTTTTTTTTTTTTTTTTTTTTTTTTTTTTTTTCTTAATGCAACAACACATTTTTTGGTAATGTGTTATGCTTAATCAGAAGACTCACAAAATTAGGTTTAGTGATAAAATAAACAAACCCTCATCTCAACAATACCGATAAAGTGCTAGCAGACGACTTTGTGTTCCTGTCTTAATTTAACATGCTTTCTTATGGGACAATGAAGCAGCTAAACTTGAGTTAGAATTATTGCTCAAAGCTTAAATTTTACTGTAGCTTAATGAGCCTCAAAGCTTTTGTTTTACTGGATTTCACGTCAAATGGATGAAAATAATTATTTGTAACAAAATTGATTGAAATCCAGGAAAATAAAGTTTTGAGGCTTATTAAGCCACAGTAAAAAATTTCAGGTTTGAGAAATAATTCTAACTCAAGTTATAGCTTCTTCATTGTCCCATAAGAAAGCATGTTAAATGTAGACAGGAACTCAAAGTCGTCTGCTAGCACTTTGTTAGTATTGTTGATCTATCAGTTTGTTTATTTTCTCACTAAACCTACTTTTGCAAGTCTTCTAAGTGAATACCCCTTATGTATAATACTGTATATATATAGAGTGTATGCATTCATGTAAAGTTGACGCCATGTTGGATCACTCGATCAATATCATAGGTGGCTTAGAAAAATAACATTTTCCCAGTTTAAAAACACTATGCAATATTTTTGAGAGCATTGATGTTGTTATTATGTTTAATTAGTATCTCAAGTATGTGAGAAAAATAATAATAACAAAAAAGCAGAAAATTACCCAAAGAAAATTGCCTAAAACAAAGTTTGTTCTATACTCAGCAATGTTGATCACTACTTAAATATGGTCTCCAAGCGCATTAAATATGATGTCATTCTCATACACCCTATATGTATGCAAAAAAAAAAAAAAAAAAAAAAAAAAAAAAAAAAAAAAAAAAAAAAAAAAAAGGACATTATTAAGGACAATTAACCATCGCGGTAAGGTACGATAAATTTGAAAGGGAGAGATAGAGGCAGGCCTAAAACATCATGGTCTGAGGTGTTTGGAAGATGTTTGAAAAATAAGAATGTACGCAGTATGAAATGCAAAAGGAAATGTATGAAACAATTAAGGTATTAGACTGGAGGAAGCAAGTGAAGTATGTCAGGATAGGAAGTTGTGGAGGTCTATCACTGGGTCAGGATAAAACATCTGTGTTGTTGGCTTACCCCGAAAGGGATTAGAGCGTCATGCTATGTATGTAAGTATGTATATAACATTATACATAGCTCGGCCATACCGAGCTGGTATGGCCGAGTGGTGAAGGCAGCTGACTCGCAACTCTGTCCTCCTCACCGAGTATAGGTTTGAGCACAGTAGATGATACAGTAGTCCATCTCCTATACTGAGAATGTCAGATCAATGCGCGCCATAATTCCGACTGGGTGAAGTGGGCTGAACTACATGCGTAACGTTACTTCAGTTACTTTTAGTTCAGCCCGCTTCACCCAGTCGGAATTATGGCGCATTTTTTTGATCTGACATTCCCAGTATAGGAGATGGACTACTGTATCATCTACTGTGAGGTTTGAGCCACTGCTGGGTGCGTACGTGAAGTGTGAGAGCACAACTTGTTGCATGATGCATGTTTACATGCATTCCATGACGACGCACAGTATTCGGGAGGTGCATGATTGATTGCACCGACCAGCCTGCCTAGATGTTTCCACGGTTTCTCTAGGCTGTCATGGCGAATGCCAAGCTGTGTACCTAGGCCGTGGCCGGCCCGTGTGTGCTTTTCCATTAATTGGAGTCGATAAGACAACGTCTTGACTGGGATTGGTGTATAGCACGATAACACAATATATGGCAAGTATATCCTCTGTATATATGTGCACGTTATTTTTTATGTTTATTTTTTATTTTGTACATTACAGTATACTGTAATACATGTGATAATGCAGCAGAAGTATTGCCGTGTAAGAAAGATAGCATCAGTAATTATGCAAAGCGACTTGTTTTAAAAAACTATTTCATAGTATAATTAAAAAAAACAAAACATATAATAATAAATTGTGTAATTATAATTACTTCTGGACAAGTCCCTTTTAATTTTTAATTAATTCTGTACTTTATAGATCTATATATTATTGTGGTGTAGTGGTTAGCGTGCTCGTTTGACATGCTGGAGGTTCGGCGTTCGTTACCAAGCCGGGTTGGCCTTGTAGGCCAGCTTGTAAGAGCGATGGTTAGAACGGTGAAGTTTCAGTGTGTTTCACTGTGTACGTTTCCGCTGCAATGCGTGGGTTGGCCAGGCAGTTTGACCACCTCTTGTCCATAGTGGCGAGTGCTGCCGTCGTAAGATTTGGTGGTCCGAGCTGCACAGGGATGGTATTAGGAGCCCAGAGGAGTGTGGTATTAAGGGTAGAGCCTGTGGTCTGGTAAGCCACAGATCATTGTAAGCCCTCTTACTAAAAAGGATTCGTCCTGGCCTACCCCGAAAGGGATTATGGCGTCATGATATGTGTGTGTGTGTGTATAAAATGTATATTACAATGTTATGATGTTATGATTCAATAAAAAAAACATATATAAATATTTTTGGTCGTTAATTTAATAATTAATTTTTAGTGAATTTAGAAATAAATATTCTATTAATTTTTTATATTATTGACTGCTATGTGCATGTTTTTTTATTGCATGCACATCGCCTGCAAAAAACTGTATGCGAGTTGACTGAAATTTGATACATTTTCTGGCAGTTTGCATGCAAAAAAATTGTATGTAACGTGCCTGCATATTTGACTGCCTTTTTCCCTGTTTTTAGCAGGTAATTTACATGGAAACTTTTTTGTAGGGGACGGTGTAACACGAAAGCTAAACCCTTTCATTAAAACTACCCGTGTAAAATAGGCGTTAAATTACAAACTCTCAATATAGTTAGCGTTAAAAATCAAATCTTAAAATTATAGGAAAACTTAAAACTAGGATAAACATAAATAATAAGAAATAAGACATTTTATTGACCCAGGCAGTTGATAGTATATAACATTGTTACAAAAAGCATTGGTCTAGTCATTATTTATAATTAACCAATAATAATAATAATAAATAAATATATTTATGACTACAATATAATAATAAAGTTTCAGTACAGTTCCTGTACAGTCTTATCTTTTTACAACCATAATATTGTTTTATGCAAAACTTGATAATTTTAGTCAGTAAAGAGTAAAATGTTCCAAATTTGAGTGTTCGAATAGGAAGGAAGGGGGGAAGGGGCTTAGTAAGACATACAGTAAAACAAGAAGAAGAAGAAAAAAAAAAAAAAAAGAGTGTGTGTGGTAAACATAAGTCAAATGTAAACGGGCATTATAATTGTAACTCAATAAAATTTGTTTTCATAATTTTGCTTTTTTTTTTTCCTGAAAGTCTAATTCTCTTCATTAAAGTAGATGAAAAAAATACTTGTTATAATTATAACGTACTTGATAATGAATCAGATTGTCTGATAATGAAATAAAAATATTTGAAGTACGAATGAGTCAGCTTTTACTAAGGAGACTTTATGTCTCTCTCTCTCTCTCTCTCTCTCTCTCTCTCTCTCTCTCTCTCTCTCTCTCTCTCTCTCTCTCTCTCTCTCTCTCTCTCACACACACTACCCAGTACCACGCGGCTATAAAGAAAATGATTAGAAAAAAAATCTTACTAACAAAATGATACATATCTCAATTCGCTAACAGCTGGTCTCTCTCTATACATACTCTTCTTCTAAACCGAAATTATTATGACTCACTTTTTAAATGATTTAGGTTTCACACGTTTTGTTTAAGTGCTACAATATGTTTTGATGTATGTTACTTTATATTATTGTATACTAAATTTAATTATTTTTTTGTATACAGATAACTGGTCGTAAAATATACAATATGCAAGTGAAAATATATTTTCGGTTTATGTTCATTCGTGTTGTGCGAGTATACGCAGTAACTCACATGCCATTTTTTATGGTCTTCAAAAATTCATTAGGAAAAATAAATAAGATTCGTGTACATATATGTAAAACTTCTTAAAAATTGCTCTTTTATATTTAAAATTATTTTTAAATTTTGAATTTTATTAAATTTCAAAAATTATTTTAAATATAAAGCGGCATTTTTTAAAGAAGTTTTATATACACCAATCTACTTTATTTTTGCTATTTATAAAGGAATTTTTTATTTCCATAAAATATGGCACGCAAGTAGTCTAATGTGAAAAGATATTTTGCCACTCAAATTTAGCACCTGTATAAAAATAACATTTCAAATGTATATAGCAAGGGTAAAATATATTATCAGAATGGTGCATGTTCATATCAGTACAATGGTAGTGATATTAAATATTTGTTATGGAAGACTGCATATGATCAGATAAATAATTAATTTATTAATTTTATCTCCAAGAGAAAATATGCTGGGTAACTTATAATAAACAACAAACAAAGTGTAAGCATAAAACATTTCAATTTATAAAATTTGATACAAGCAATAAGATTTTTTTTTTAACTTAACTTTTAGCATGCTTTTTAATAGAGTTTAAAATAGTTATTACTTACTGTATAACATGATACAATCCTGTATAATATCTAAAGCCCGCTAAAATAAAGTCGCTAATATAAAAGTCGCTTGTTAAAGGAGTACGTGCAACCGGCTGATATCTCACAAACTAAACGGTTGTGAATTATAAAACTAACACGTAGTAAGAATGAAATGTTACTTAAAAGTTTAGTTACGTCTAACATGTAAAAACACATTCAAATAATTAAGATATTCCACTTTTAAGATAGCATGCAAATGTGGAAATTCAAATTTTAGTGCAAATTTAAGTCAAATTAGAAATGTTTTCAAAATTATAAATATTATTAAAAAAAATAAATAAATAAAAAAAAAGGAAAAAAACAATTAAAATTTAAAAATTTACTTGATTTTATTTGTAAATTATAGTATTTGTTTTTATGTTTAACGTAGAAAGAATTATTTAAAAAAAAAGAAGTTATATTATACTGCTTATAGTTGTTGTTTTTCATAACATTTATTGTTGTTATTAATATTATACGCAAAAATCTTCACTATATTCTAATTCTTACCTTCAAGTATATACCTTCCATGTACATATATATTATATTCTTTCATTAGATCGGTACACTATTGTTATCAATGAAAATGTGCAATATTTTTTAATAAGCATTTGTCAGTTTTTGTAGGCTCTACTAATTAAAACTCCAAGGTTTATACAGATTATATCTATAAAACAATAGTAATTTGAAAATGATTGATGTATTGGATATAATATTTTAAACTAATTTTTTCCACAGTATATAACCATACTTTTTAATGATTTTTATATATGTTTAATAAAATGAAAAACTTTGTTAAAGCGTTGCGAAGGTTTGAGAGCCCTTTCATACAAAATGTACCTTTACTACGTATAAATATTAATAATATTGTATAAATCGATTTTTTTTTTTACTTATTTATAGATTTTAAAATTTTAATTATCTTAATATCAGATTAAAGTAACTTATTGTCATGTCTGAAAGAAAAACTGCAAACAAAAAAGCAAATGATAATTGACGTCAAAATCCTATACCAAAAAAAAAAAAAAAAAAAAAAAAAAAACATGTTGTATTTTTTCTATGTGGTACTATGAATGTTTATAATTTAAATGAATTGTGGCCGCTTTATTTTTTATTATTATTTTTTGTCGCGTCTCATAATAAAATTATTAATGTGATACATAACACTTGTTGTGGTTTATGTATAGTAGACCATATTGCTTCATTACTATTTTGTTTAGCTTTCTGTATACTGTCTGTATAAATGTGGTGATTTGCATAATTGGCTACGTGCTAATATACACTCTGGCCAAAACAAGATCATTCCCGCCAAAAGCTGTATCCGCGGTGCTAAACCAATCAGAGAGCGTGTTACAAACCTACTAGCCAATCACAGTTGACTTTACATTGTTAATTACACTGTATCCGCTCGAACTAGTATTGGGAGAAGTGTAATATATATATATATATATATATATATATATATATATATATATATATATATATATATATATATATATATATATATATAATAATGTTTATTTGTCAATAGGATTTGGAGATATTATTTCAAGATCAATATTGTTATTTTAATTCCCTCTGTCTAGTCTCCAATCAGCAAGTAGAAAAAAAAAGTCTCAGAGAAAAAAAAAATCTTTAATTTTAAATAAAAAATTTTATTAGTTTTCTAAATCAACTTATAACATTTCATTGCTTATCAAAAAGTATGTATATTTTAAACAAAATGTAATAAATAAAATACGTTGCTGATAATGTTTTGGTATAATTAAAAATAACAATTTTATCGTATATGACGTATACTAAAATTACTTTAATGTTAGTGCAATTTAAATATAACATGCTATATATTAATTATTGCGACATACGACACTGGTTGGGTAAATTGAAAAAGGCACAGAATTTTTAAAACTGATGATATATTACGTATATTTCTTATATTATACCAACCATGTATATATTTTTACGGCATGTTTACCCGATGCTGCAATTTTTCAATGTGTAAAAAAAGTGATTGCTTGTAATCTCAATTTTAACGCAAAGACAAAAAAAAAAAAAAAAAAAAAAAATGACGTGTACAAAATAGTTATTTCTATACTGCTTAATATTTTGTTGTTTATAGGTGTTAACTATCCTTAAATATATATGTTATAAAATATGCATTGAAGTTTTAAATTTTAGTGATAAAAAATAATACACTTACAAGATGAGCAAACAATTAAATAAGAAATTTTATTGACCCAGGCAGTTCATAGTAACATTAAGGTTGTTACAACAAGCGTTGTTCTAGTCATTATTTACAATTGACATTTATTAAATAAATAATAATAATAATATTTTACAGCAATTAACAATGCTTCATACAGAATGTCACAATTAAGTCATCAGTAAAATTGTTCTAAATTTGAGTGTGCGTTGTATACATAAGTACATCAATTTCATAAATTTTTTATTAGGATCAAAGTATTCGGATATAGTATAATATTCTTTGTATATTATAAAAAAAAATCAAAAAGTTTTTAAATAATGTATTATTAATTCCTAAATATCGATGGTAGACAATTATATATTTTTGCTGTAATGTAATATGGGATCCTTTCGTATAATTTAGATTAATATTCAATCTCTATAAAATACAATTTATAGAACACTAAAAATATTACTCTGTGTGAACAAGTCCTTATAAAAGTATAGATTTTATTTTGACTAATTTTTTATTGTTATTATTTACAGGTTCTCCAATGTCTGAGGTATCAGAGAAGTCACCAACGAGCACCGCGGAGGTCACGGGGTCAGTTCAATCAGGTCGATCTAATCGTAAAGAACGTACCGCCTTTACCAAACAGCAAGTCATGGATCTGGAGCGAGAGTTTGCACATTCTAATTACCTTACACGTCTACGTAGATATGAGATTGCGGTAGCACTTGATCTCTCTGAGAGACAGGTGAGTGTCGTCGTTACATTTGTGGTTAAAATATTTCATGGAGGAAACACACCATGTATACTCGACTCAAAAAACCTGAGTTATCTGCCGTTCGACCTTTTAGGGTATCGCCCAGCCGCCCCCCTTCTCCTCAAATGTGATAATGGGTGATGCCCAATTTAAATCGACTGAGGTTTTATGAGTCGAGTATACTGTATGAAGACAGACAAATTCTTACATCTAGGTACACACAGAAAACAAATATTTGCTTTCACTTTCAATGTATTTTACTTAATGTCCCTTACATGTCTTCCAACTCTTGGCTGATTTTTTTTATACACGATCGAGTTATATTTTTCTCTCTCTAGAGGGAACACTCACATACGTTTGGTGGCTATTTTAACTATTATGATAAATGATACGGCTAACTAAAAGGTTAGAAATGATCAAATGTATTACATAATCAGCAATGTATAGGCTGATTTGAACATGAATTTAAGGTTGCAATGTCACTTTCACCTCATTAAAAATAATTTAGTAAGAAAAATAGTAGAAAAAAAAATAAAGAAGATTTTTTTCCTCGTGCAAAAATGACATGAGTGTCGCCATAACTAGGTGTTTTCTCATTCTTGTATGAAAAAAAAATAGTATTTGTTATGAATATATAAAGATAAAGTATCACAGATAATGTATGTATTTGTTTCATTGCCTATAAAATTAATATAATTAGTCATTGGAGTTATGTTCCATTAATAAGCAAAATTAACCATTGATTTCTCTGAAAAATGCATATCAGCGCACAATTTTCACTCCCTTTTTTTCATGTGATTTTTCATATGAAATTTCATGAAGATTTTCTGTTTTTATGTTCCAGGTAAAAGTTTGGTTCCAGAACAGACGTATGAAGTGGAAGAGAACCAAGTCCAGCAATGCCACAAAACCCAAGAAACCCCAAAAATAAACTCATTTGATCTCTATATTAATTGTAAATATAATAAAACCACCGATTTGCTTGCGTTTCTGACCCTTATCCCTTTGTAAATAATGACCCTACCCTAACACAATTTTTATAAATGGACACATTTTTTTTTTATATTGGTGTGAATTTTTGAAATCAATAAAATAATGACAAATGAATATTTTTTTAATTTTTAACATCATATCTCGTACCTTTTCTTATGTTTTTCAAGTTCAAATTTCTTTATTTACCCATTTTTTTATAGCTTAGTGTAATATAGTATAATTATTTAAATTATATTTTGTATATTGTCAACACTATTTAGAAACTTAAAAAAAAAAAAAAAAAGTTGAGTATTAAAAATATTAAAATCAAACTTTGTTAGATTTACATTAATAAAAAAGTCTTTATGCCATATAGAACTTATAGTTTAGTGTAGTTTGAAGCATATGGATCTTTTATATAAAATCATTTAATTTTTATAAATAAATAAAGCTAAAGCATACACATAAAATTCATCACCATGTTTGCTCTAAATAATATGGGAAAATTACATATTTTGCCACTTTAAAAATACATAAATACATAGAAATAAAAAAAAAATATTGGAACTATTTTTGAGAGCACTGATGCTGTTAATATAGTTTAAATTGTGTTTTCAAGTATTCAAGAAAGGTAGCAACAAAAAACACTAAACCTCCAAAGAAAACCCCCGTTTGTTATATATGTTATAATCAATGTTATTCATTAGTCATTACTTCAGTATGGCGGCAAAGAGCATTCAGTATGACGTCATGCGCATACACCCTATATACGCTGACAAATCTTACTCATCATTATAAAATCTGAAAAAAAAAATAATAAGCGTGTTGTGATTCTCTGTCACCATACACGTGTATATATTTAAATGCAGTGCAGTGATGACAATAGATGACTAAAACAATAACGTTTATAACACTTAGATTAATCGTCAAGTTTGGTATTGAGAAATAAATGTCTCGTGTCACACTTCGTATAACGATTTATTTATACATGGTCACCATATGTGATTTACACTCTTGATAAAGTTATGGAGAACTTAGGAGGTTCTATATAGTAATAGTATTGTAATAATTTCATGGGACCTTTAATATATATGTGTGAGTAAGACTACAAAAGAATTAGTATTTAGGAAGTTTAGGAACTATCGTCATAGGTATTGAAAATATAAATTTTTTAACCAAATTAATATATTTTTCTTTTTGTAAGCTGACCCATTACATTGACACGACAAAAAGTATATAACCACATGGTAGCATTTGATAGTCAATAAAAAAATTAAGCTTCAGAAATCATAATATTAAATGAACTTGAAATCCGTCAAGGCAAATACAAATTAACTAACAATACACGTCTCAATTAAGTCAAAAAGCATTAACTTGTATTTTAATTAAGTGGTTATGGAAGTGAATTATATATAATTAATTTGTTGTAGAAAATAATAACAATTAAATAATAAATTAAAAATTAATTTAATAATTCATAAAGGAGTTTTTATTTTTATAATTTATATTATAGTACTTATCTTTATTATGATTAAATAATATACAAAATATGTATTATCGGGCAGATACAGTATATATTATATTATATTTATATATATATATATATATATATATATATATATATATATATATATATATATATATATATATATATATATATATATATATATATATAGACGAAGAAACATGTCCGTACGTCCTTCCTACAGTTCCTATACTAATATTCACTTAAAGTAACAACTTATTACCATTTTTAAACTACCTCTTAATTCAAATGAAATTGATACTGAGTATTTGGGTACTTACATTATTGCAATAAGTTTATTTCCAACCCTCCAGTTTTTTGAGGAAATAGCAAGGAACATTTTTCGTTTGCATAATATACAGATAAAGCCATTTCTATAAATTTAGGACGTACAGCTCTTGCCAAAAGTTTAAGAAAGGGGCAGCGGCGGCCGCAGCATTTTCTCATAAAGATAACAGAGTGTGGTTGCGGGTTGCCTATAAAAATCGTTCTCAAACTTTTGCCCAGAGCTGTACATTACATACCAGAAGTAACAAGTTTATTATCTCTTGATAACTCTTATCTTGTCATTATTTAAATATAATATGTAGACCATAGACTAAGTATATGATTTAGACGTAGTATATTGTTATTTAAATTGTGAAGGTCTGGTGCAAAGAGATTAGTGAGATTACAATCTGCACTAAATGGTGTTATGAGATATATTTTTAACCTCTATAAGAAATTATAACTATATCTTGGCGTATTACTTATAGATCTCAGTTCTAAAGATAAATGAAAGGAGGCAATTACATTTATTGTCCTTTTTACTCACAAAGTATTGTATGATTATAAAAATGCTCCTAGTTACTTTAGTAATATTTTTACATTATTGAAAAATGTCAATGCACGATCGAAACCAGGAAGCATGACTTTTACTTGCAAGTTTTGCAATTACCGTTTGTGAGTAAGGATGCCCCAAGTAACTCATTAGGAGTAATTAGTAATAAATTGTGAAATGAATTTTGCTCTGAATTACGTTGTAATCAGTCAGTCACAAAGTATATTTAAAAATAACGTTGAGAAAAATTATACTATATACCTCACTACTTAACTCCTAAGTTTATGATTTGAAGTTATGTCTATATACAATGTATAATAATAATTAATAAATAACGGATTTTTTGGGGCAAAATCAGGCATACAACCTCTCAATTTAGCCCAACTGATTTACAATACAGTCAGTTACAATAAATAGTTGAATAATGTTAGAATCTTACATATAAATTTAAATAATTATACAGTAATAATTTTAAACTACAATTATTTCATTTATAAACATAAAATTTTAATTAGAAAATTTTCTTTTTACTTATTTTTAATACATTATTGATTATAAATATATACATTTGATAATAATAAAAGACTTGCAAAAGTAGGTTTAGTGATAAAATAAACAAACTCACAGCTCAATAATACTATAACAAAGTGCTAGCAGACGACTTTGTGTTCCTGTCTCAATTTAGCATGCTTTCTTATGGAGCAATGAAGCAGCTATAAACCTTGAGTTAAATGTATTTCTCGGAGTTGAAATTTCCGGAGTTGGATTTCAAGTGATTTAGTTACATATTAATTTTTAACCCAATTGGCTTCAAATTCAGAAAAATAAAAGCTTAGCGACAGTAAAAATTTAATCCCTGATGAGAAATAGTTCTAACTCAAGTTATAGCTGTTTCATTCCCCCATAAGAAAGCATGTTAAATCAAGACAGGAACACAAAGTCGTCTGCTAGCTGCTAGCACTTTTTTAGTATTGTTGAGCTGAGAGTTTGTTTATTTTATCACTAAACCTACTTTTGCAAGTCTTCCAAACTAAATGTTTGGAATGTGGGAATTGTATAAGACTGAATATTTTTGTTAAAATGCTATTTCCTATTCTATTTTATTGCTATTTTTTAAAAAATAGCTAATAGAAGAGATTTAAGTACTGTTAATTCTGATTATGTTTAATAAACAACCTATTTAATATGATATGTACAGAGAGTTAGAACTTGTTATTGTATTGTATGTTTTAATCTTCATTTTATAAGTAATCTCTGACAAGATAATTATGTTCAAATATGTCAGAGGACCATGTAAGTGGGTGTATACCTTTTGTGGCCTCTCAATAAAAATCCTTTATTATTATTTATTATTATTCTATTTGAGAAGGGAAAAGTCTTAAATTTTTGTATTTTTAATTATTTATTAGCAGCAACGTGCAATTGTAATTTTAAATAATATGGTCAAGTGCCCACCTAAAAGTTGGTAAACTTTCATGTAGTTGTATTTGTATGTTACAATTTGATGTTGTAGGTAAGTATGATTATATTGGTACACTATAGCGTTGGTAAACCCCTTAATGCACCTTAAATAAATTTCTATTATTATTATGATTACTTATATCGCTTATTTTAAATGATTTTTTTAACGATTTTTATCAACGATTATGAGCTTACTATTGCCTTAGCTTAGGCGAACTTAAATATACCACTCGCAATTTTTTTTAAACATCTTTAGGATTAAATTGTTTAGCATTTTGTAATAAAATTGAGCTTTGAGTATTAAATGCAATGAAATAAGCGTATTGAAACTCGGCAAATTATCACTTTAGAAATAAAATATTTAAAGGGGTAGCGTCAACAATAGCTTTTTTTTAATAGTGGTCATCGCCCAAACCTCCCCAAATGTGATTTAAAATTTTTAATTATTATCATGCTGAGAAAAAAAGCCATTTAGCAACCCTGAACCTACGTCACAGCTATGCAACTTGCTCTCACGCTAGCTTGGCGCGAGCTGGAGTTACTCTTATCTTTGCGTAATTTAGTTTCCTTCATACCTGTAGCCGTAAAAATATTTTATAAAAAAAATATATATTATTAAGTAGCAAGAACAAAAATAAGAGTAAGGCACGCTCACGTCAAACTATAGCGTGAGAACAAGTTGAAGCTGTGTTGTGGGGTTGCTAAACCACTTTTGCTCTCATAATGTTATTAATTAAATTTTTGAGATCACATTTTCGGGATATTTAATAACTCGATGATTACATTGATCACTATTATAAAAAATCAATGTTGACTACCCTTTAAATTAATGTCATATTATAATATTATAAATACATCGTGAAAAAGTAAATAAGTATATTATAAAACTTGTAAACATATAGACTATAATAGTATAGATTAATAGAGAATAGAGTAGTACAATACTATAATAATCTAAAAAAAAAAAAAAAAAAAAAAAACTATCATAATATTTGCTATAATATTTTATATAGCAGTTATACTTTTATGGACTTCTTGGCAAAATTTACCATAAAAATATGATTAATTACAATCAAGTAACTCATGTATATGTATATTTATTATTCACGCTTACTTTCATTGTTATCTATCCCTCCTAGCCCTCTTCAATGCTCCCTTCTTTACGTGACTATACCACCTTTAAAATTGTGACGTCTATTTTACTTGCCAATCAGAAAACTTTATCAGACTAGCAGCAGAATTGTCGATGTGCACTTATAGTGGTGAATTTCAAGTTATACCTTTGCGTTAATATATATTGTAATAAATTCACACACAAATTGTTGATTATATTTCTGCAAATATAAATTACTGGGGTGTGTTCAAATTATAATAAACCTTCAAGGGTCATTAGATCAATCAATATCATCATTATTAATCATTATTGTAGTTTTATGTTAATTTTGGTTGGTCCGGTATAGGGCTAACCATGTGAAGTTAAGGGTTTTTAAGTTTGAATTATACTCACTTCAGAATCGTTAAAACACGTAAAATCACATCATCATGCATATTGCATACAGAATTTTTAGTTTCTTATTGTTGACCTTTCAAATATGGCATTAAAATGTCATTTTAATCCATTCTTTAAAAATTCGTCTTCGACCAATTCTGGCGGAACCCCCATTTTAGAGTCAACTTTGCACACATTTTTTGCCCTGTTCTTTTAACTGGGGTTCGTTCACGTTCTAAATACCTCTTGAGTTACGTGTTTTACTTTGTGATGATATGTAATTTAATGTTTTAACAATTTTATAACAAGCAATTAAAAACCCTTAATTTTACGTGGTAAGCCCTATATACCGGGTCAATATTAACACAAATCTAACTAATAATGAACTTTGCTAGGGATTGACCTAATAACCCTTGCCAGTGAACATACAAAGTTGCCTATTGATAACACTTTATCTCAATATTTACGAAAGAAAAGCCGTTATCATTTTTTTTTTTCAATTTTAAAAAAGGATTGATAGTTTTTTGTTCTTATTTTTCATTCATATCAACATATTATAAAAAAGTGTATGCTGTATTTAAAGTCGTTCGGCAATTAAACCGTGCAAATTTATGTTCATAAAAGTAAAAGTTTGAAGAAATGAGGTGCAAATGCAAGGTATGTTAATTGAATTACACATTTCAATGCTAATTATGATTTGTCATGCATGTTAAAAGTATTTGTTGTATATTATTTCAATTTTTCTTCTACTAATTGTATACAAAATGTTATAAAAAGTGATAATCTGGCAAGGTCAATATTTTTTCGTAAATTTATGTTACTTTTTGAACGGTTAACAGTCAATAAAATATGTATATTATATGTATAATTAATCTGCTGTTAACTATTTGATTGAACAATAAAGACTATTATTTATTTATAAAATATTTTTATTATTAATTGTATAAGAACGTTAACTTTAAATAAACATTAAATAAATTATTATTGTTATTTATTTTCAATGGACTACTTGCAAATAAACAAACTATTTAAAATAAATTGAAATTTTCTTAATGTATTTTGTAATTTTACGTATAATGGAAAAATCGTTATTATAATTACGTTATTACACTAAAAAATAAATATTGAAAAGCTTGTACACAGTTTTGCAATGCTTTAAGTATTGTGGAATCAACGGTTATGACGTCACAAGCGTTGAGACTGTATAGAAAAATCATAGATTTGTAACGGTCAACTTTAGTGTTTATTCCATTGTTATTCTAACGCTTGTGACGTCATTTACGCTTTTATCGTTCATTGCAAAAGGTCCTTCTGAATTTAAAGAGCTGAACTTTAATTACTAGAATAAAATACTATTTAGTATGTCTTTTTATATTAAAGCCCTAGACCACATAAAACATGTGTACTTTTTAATGAATAAACACAAAATGGGATCTTCAAAACTGATGACAATTTTTACCAGAATGTTAATGTAGCCCGACTAAAGAGCGTGAAAAAACTGTAAAGTATGCAATTTTCGTGAAAATTCATGTTTATGACGTCAGAAACATGCAAAAATTAGTATGAAAATGTTGTGCGGGTTGCATAAATTGAAATTTCTGATCACTGATACGGAGCTACTGTTGGGTTTTGAGACAAACTAATGTTATTCATGTAAATCCCATCAAGTGTTTTGTGATATAAATGCTTATGTTTTTCTCTGGTCTATTTCTTTAACTATGCCTTGTGCTGTAATATGATAAATGCAAGTGCTACATGGTGTATTTATTACTATGTATACACAGTAGTGGTATTATGAATGACTTTCTTGTACTCTTTCAACCTACCAATTTTTTTGTGTTATTATTTTAAGTAAAAAAATAATAATAATAATAATATTTAACATTACATTTACTGCTATTATTATTATTATTATTTTGTAAATACTTTTCTATAATTTATATAACATTATTAAAATAAATAAATAAAGGTTTTTATTTTTAATAATAACTTTTTAAAAATAATTAAATGAGAATAATAATTTATTGCCTTTAAAAAAGATCGTATTATAAAATGTTTTTCTTTTTCAAGTTGTCAAATACTAAATAAAAAGTAAACTATATAATTAAATACTTAAAAATTTCAGATCTTTTGGATACTTTTAATATTTGCGTCTGTTTCTAAGCTAGCAATCGTAAGTGTTCAGTTTTTATTTCTTTTTATATAAATTTAAACTGTTTATGAAAATTTGATTTTTGTAATATTCATTTAAAAAACAATATCTTTAGATTAAAAGATTATAAAACATATTAAGCTATGTTTTTTTTTATTTATTTATTATTTTTTTTTTTTTTGCAATTTCAAAGTTATTTTAATTAATTTGTATGTAATTACAGGCCGATGGAGGGACAAACACCACCACTTCCACCCATACTATCAAAGAGTAATAAATTACTTGATTACGAAGCAAAAAATTGCAAGATTACATACTGTACACAAATTGTAATAAACATGATACCATTTGAATTCAACGTGTAATTTTCTTATAAGAATGATATATAAGAAATTTAGCGTGAGTTTTTGTGGTAAAGTGTATCACAATCGTGTGACCTTTTTTTTTTTTTTTTTTTTTTTTTTTGCTTTTATGTTCTACATATTATTTAAAAATAACTAAATTTGATGCTCTATTTCTATAATAATTTTATTTTAGGTATTTTGAGTCAATCACAGAGGATTTTCTTCGAAATACAAAAAATAATTCTAAATGTTACGAAGATTTTAATAAAATTATAAAAGGAATTTTAAATTTTGAATTATGGGCTGTAAAATGTAAGTATATTATTTTATTTTAATTAATTATATTATACAGATTATACTGTTACTGTATACTGTACTGTATTAACATTAAAATAAGTTTATGAGTAATGGGTTATTTTATACCCACATATTAAATACGTTTTTGAAATAAATTTCAGTAATTGATTCAATGGGCAAGCTAAATTCTGGTATACTCAGCGGAAATATCAAAAGTCTTGGTCTATATGATCAATGTGTACAGACTCAAGCTCCTTCATCAGCGTTCTCTGGTCAATACTGCTTAGCAAACATAGAGGTGGCACCTATACCTGACGCTAAATATCACGATGAATTAGAAAATATTATCAACATCATGACCATGGGAAGAATTGAAATTGAAAGAATTAAAGAAGAAGATAAACCAGTAAGAATTTAAAGTTTGACCCATATTTTAATTATCATATCAGTAAAAACAGATATTTCATTAGGTAATAAAAGTTCATTAGGCAATCATGATTTCTTGCTTAAAAAATATCAATAAACACTTCATTATCAAATCATTGATTTTTTTTTTTTTTTTTTTTTTTTGAAACTACTGAGTAGTAGTAGATAGTAGTAGTAGTAGTGTTGTTCGTAAACCCTGTTTTCTTGCACCAAAAAGTGCGCATTCCATTTTAATAACCAAAGGCGATCGTCATTTTTTGGAGCAGAGAACAGGGTTTACGAACAGCATTAGTGTTTACAAAATTGAATTTTTTTATTACGTCAGATAAGTTTTAACTATTTTCAAAAATTATTTTTTAAATTCTTCCAATAAATTTATAAAAGTAAACGATAAAATTCAATTAAAATATTGGCTCTATATCTATAAATCTTTTTTTAAACTTGTCTGTGTATTTGAAATTTCAAATTCCTTAAAATATTTTACCTTTTTTTTTAGTGGTAGTATAATAAGCATTTAGGTGTATATAATTTTAAATTGCAAGTATGAATAATAATTAGAATTTTTTTTCATCAATATTTAATTTAACATAATGATATTAATTTTGCAGATTCCAAATAATTTCTTATTCTATTTCTCTGTGATACAACTTGGAATCTGTGGTCCTTCTTCCTGTACTTCTTATGAGATTGAAAAAATAACAGATTTTTTCCTGCAAAAATTAGCGAAGAATATTAATTTACAAGTTTCAGTAAAAGTTCCATCAAGGTCTTGTTCAATTCATCAAGTGAATCCATGGAAAACTGAAGAGATTATATTTATGTAACTATTTGACTGGAGTTAATGCCATTGTTGGTTTGTGTTTGGACAATTTTCATTGCTGTAAACATACAATAATGTTTGTTTGTAAACACTGTTTTCTTGCTACAAAAAAATGCGCATTACATTTGCATAACCATAGTTGATCGTTATTTTAGTAGCAGAAAATAGGGTATAAGAACAGCAATAATGATAACAATAGGAATGCAATGAATGAATTTTTAAAATAAATTTAAACATTTTTAATGTATTTCTTATAGCAAAATCGTTATTATAAATATGTAACAATATATATTTTAAAATAGCATTCATTGCAAGTGGTCCATTATGCATGCATAGTGACTAAATTTGTCAAATATATATAATAATAATAATAATGAAATATTGTCTTGAACAATGAAAAGCTTTCGCACAATTCATTGATAATTATTATTTTTAAACATTTAAGTGCATTCATTCATTTATTTGTTGTAACTTTTACTGGAGCAAGTTGTTAAATAGCCTTGTTTTAAATGGGAATATGTAGTTATTTTACTGCGCAAAAAGTTACAACAACAAAAGTGAATATGCGAATGCAAAGTTATACGTGCGTTGGCCGCGTTGTATATAACTGATATAGAGTTATTGTTTACAATTGTTTGGCAAAAAAAAAAAAAAAAAAAAAAAAAAAATCTTTTAAGTGAAAAAGTAAATAACTGTACTTTTTCCTAATACAAAAGTCAGTATGTAATGTGTAGCTTGAGTAATGCCTAATTTGTAATTTAATTTGATTTCAGAATTTTTATTGCTCTTCTATTCACCCTGGTATTTATTTCATCAGTTTGCGAAGCAATGATTTCAGAAAACAAATCATCACCTGCAGGTAATAATACAACGTTTGCAGAAAATAAAATTACAATAATGTTTTAGTAATGTAACTTATATTAACATAAAGCTTTCTTATTTGTATATTCTTTTAGGCATTGGAATGCAGATTGTACAATCATCTTCTATTTTTTCAAACTGGAATTATTTACACGAAATAAAAAACACTGAAATTCTACCTATGCTACGAGGACTGAGAGTAATATGTTGTATTTTGGTAGTGATTGCTCATAGGACCTTATTGGTGATCAATGAGCCATGGGTTTCCAAAGCATTTTATATCGAGGTAATTTCTATTTAAGGCGAGAAATCAGGTACTGCGGGATTTGACTAAAAAGTCGAAAAGAAAGAAAAATCTGAAATTTTGCACAGTGACATATTAGAATATGGCATTAAATTAAGATTTTTTTTGAAGTTTTAGCCCCATAAGATAATAACCATTTTGTCGCGGATTCTGAAAATTTTATCATATGGTATAGTGTTATTATTAATTTTTATATAGTGTCTTAAAGTTTGGAAGTTTTCTTTTTAGGTTTTGAGATTCAAGCCATCTGAATACAATCCTTTAAATAGTAGGCTAACGACTTGGGACTGCTATCAGTTACGCACGGGGAACTTAATTAATATTATACTTTAATAAATTTTTCACAATTTGTATCCAACAAAACCAATCAGTTAACCCTTTAAAAATATTTATTTATATATAAAGACAACCCTCCCCCCCCCCTTTTTTTTTTTTTCGAAAAATATTTTTTAACTTAAAAAAAGTTTCTCGTTTAAATTTTGGCATTCAAAAGGTCCCATACCATATGATACCATGCATATATTATCTTCAGAGGGAAATAACTTTAATATTTGATCGTATTTGCATGACATAGTGAAACTTTCAAGTAAGATTTCACCTTACTACTATACTTATTTACTTACTAAATCTTTAAAGCAATATACATTTTACTTCAAAATTTTGGTTCTTCATTTTCAAATTATTATCCAATATGTTTCAGTTGACCCACAGTTGGTTTATTATGGTAATGTTACTCATGCCACTAACTGTGGAACCATTTTTTATAATATCAGGATTATTGAACACATATTTAACTCTTCATCAAATTAAAATGAAAGAATATAGCTATCTTAAGAACTTAATGAAACGATACCTAAGGTAAGTTTATTATTCAAATTATTTTAATTCATTTCTATCAAATTACACAATCACAATATATATGTATGTATATGATATATGTATGATATATATTTATTATCAAAAATACACTCCCTCATAGTTTAATTGTTTAACAGGAAAACAATAAAAAGAAATAATGGTAAAAAACAAACAATAATAATATAAAATATTTTTTAAAATTAAAATAGGGGTGAAAATATACTTACAAACATCAAACATTATATATATACAATAACGGCAAACTATCATAATTATATACATTAAGCTAACCACAGAAAGGACCAACCATTGTAATAAAAACAAGTTAGCATTATAATAGTATATGTTTAAAATTAAAATATTTTGCATTTTTAACATTTAAAATGAAAATATATAAACATATTAAGAAATTGAAGAAAATGTTCTTAATTAAGAAAGAAAGAAAAAATATTTAATTACATAATATATACATATGCATATTATAATACATATTGTAAATGCTGGTGTAGTGTTTTGTGCGTAATATTCAAAATCTGATTACTGTTGTTGAACTTGTACCAAAGTGAATAATATGTTTGTTTGAAACATTATTACCATTATAACATTTTTCAGGTTAACTTTACCTGTGTTACCAGTAATAGGTATTTATATGACATTTTTACCTCATATGGGAAGTGGTCCAATGTGGAATGAAACAGTAGATACTCCAGCTTACGCATGTCATCAAAATTGGATTTACAATATGCTTTATATTCAAAACTATATTAGTTGTTATACTAAAGTAAGTATATTTTATGTTAATAAGTATAATATGTTGATGCTTGAAGTATATTGACTATGAAGGAAACAACCAACTGTTTTGAGACTGACTTTAAGCAATTTTGCTCACATTCGCTTCCGTTTTAATGTTCTACACACATGCGCAGTACGTTAAAACGGAAGAGGATGTTTAAGCGAAATTGTTTAAAGTCAGCCTCAAATTGGCTGCTTCTTTATTGGTCAATGATGACGCAGTGAAAAAACAAATAAACCCTATTGAAACGGTTACCAAATTATATATATATATATATATATATATATATATTATATATTTGCGTTTGCATAGTAAGGCATGTAACTTTTGCAGGTAAGGTATACCTGCGTCCTGCATTGATTTATTTTATAATAATAGAATCTTCATACTTTTTTTTTTACAGTGTATGTTCCAAGCATGGTTTCTCGACGCAGATATGCAATTATTCCTGCTTTCTCCTTTGTTAATCTTCTCTGTTTGGAAGTGGCAAAGTAAAACTTATCATATCCTCTTTGGCACCTTACTGATTACAATTATTGGCAACTTTATTTATATTAACTATTATTCATTGTTGCCAACACCGCTCATCAATTCACGGTATGCATAATGAAGTTAATTATTAAGTTAATCAAGAGTTGTAATGAACGTGTTTTTTTATTATTTTTTTTGTGTGCTCCAAACTATATATGAAACAATGACGATCTTTTTAACAATTCTTTTTTAAAATAGTTTTACACTTTTTTTTGGAGCAATGGAACAAGTTTTACGAACATTGCTAGTACTAGTATTGTTTATAAAACATGTTTTCTTATTTTCTTGCTGCAAAAATAATAATAATAAAAGGCATTTTATCTGAATAGCAATTTTTTAAAAGCTTATTGGACCTGAAAGAAAAAGGTAACATTAAAGCATTATTATTCACATGACGCGTAAATTTGACGCGCGTCAACGTGCGTCGACGCGCGTAACAAAGCTGGAACAATGTAAACAAAATGGAGCCGTTCACATGTAATTTTCAAAAACCATGTGAACGGCTCCATTTGTTTACATAGTTCAATTGTTCCAACTTTGTTACGCGCGACTAAAGCAAACTATATTAACGGTCGTTTCTACTACACTACAAGCAAGATCGACCCATAAGCAAAAATCTTAGCAACGGATCAACAACGAAAAGGTTTTTAGGAACCTTTATCCATAACAACACATGTAATTTTGAGGTTTTTAATGGATTTTTTATAACAATGGAAAAAATTTCGTCGATCTTGCTTGTAGGAGAAGCCGTAAATATAGTATGCTTTACGCGCGACGACGCACGTTGACGCGCGTCAAATTTACGCGTCATGTGAATAATGCTTAAGGATTGCATGTTTGTATTATATAGTTAAAACAAACTAATTATTTATATAAATACTGGTTTTTACAGCGTAAATATCAAGGAAAAAATATATTCTCATATTTTAATATAATTATATTATTTAAATAAAAGTACTAAAGATTAGATTATATTATCAGAATTTTACTCAATATAATATAATATATTATACCTTAATCTGAATCTTATTAAAAAAATTTTGACAATGCTTTGACAATACGTCTTAATTGTTTCAAAATTTTAGTGTTCAGAAAATTGTCACTAATAAAAGAAGAAAAAAACTTTTGCGATATATTTTGTAACTAGCAGTATGATGTTTGAAAGCCTATTAGTTTGGTGGTCATTTTCGTACATTTCGTCATTTTTTTAAGGAAATTTTAGTGATATTTTTAAAAAAAAAATGCATTAATCTTATAAATAATAATATTCTATTAAATTTTAAGTGCCGAAGAAATAAAAGAAAATGCTAATTTAGTACATACAATTACTCATACTCATGCTGGATCTTACGTAATTGGGATTGCACTAGGATTTTTTGTTTTTAAATATCAAGATAAAAAAATTAACATATCAAAGGTAAGTTATTTATACTATAAGTTTTTATAGAATATCAGGTAAATAATTGGATACCGATCAATTAAACACCACGATCAAAAATAAGTAACGTAATAATTTATGCTAGCTCATTTGTAACACGCATTTGTTGAAAATCAGAGTAATTTATGCTATACTTCATAATTTCTATGTTATATAATATAGCATAAATGTTATATTGCAACAGCAGAAATATTTATGTTGTTTTCATTTACTAGAATTTATGACATAATGACATAAATACAGCACAAATCACGTAACTTATTATTTCCTTACACGATTAATTATGATGATATATGTTTTACCATATTGACCGCCTATGTTTACTGAAAATGCGGAAAAGGAAGTGACCGGAAGAGGAAGCCACGTGACGGTAAAAGTGGGAGAAAAGTTGATGCCATAGCTGCAAGCTAGGATTGTTTATGTTTACTCAAAATGCGGAAAAGGAAGTGACCGGAAGAGGAAACCACGTGACGGTAAAAGTGGGAGAAACCTTGGTGCCAGCAGCAAGCTAACTTTGAGCTACCTCCCACTTTTACCGTCACGTGGTTTTCTTTTCCGGTCACTTCCTTTTCCGCATTTTGAGTAAACATAAGCAATCTAGGTCTGAGCTACATCCCACTTTTACCGTCACGTGGTTTCCTCTTCCGGCACTACCTTTTCCGCATTTTGAGTAAACATAAGCGGTCATATGTATCATTCATTTTTTAATCTTATAATTTTTGTCCCCTTTATTCTTTTTCATAAGAATATACCATAATGCAAGCTTTTTGAATGGTAAAATATATCAATCACAACCGAGAATGAAAATCTAAATTATAAAAATAATTTATAAAGCTCATAATTATGAGGATTTTTCTTATTTGTTCTCAAAAATTTTAAAACTGTTATCAATTAAGTATAAAATGTTTTTATTTTATTATTAATGTTCATTAAAGATAAAATTTATTCATATTGATATACAATTTTAATTTTTGTTTCCAGTGGCTTGTGAACCTCAGTTGGGCAATTTCCATAATTGTAGTTTTTGTTTTACAATATACATATTATAGTTTTTTGGACCTGCAATTAGAAATTCATAATTATCCGTTACACATTTCATTGTATGGAGTTTTATATAAACCAATTTTTGCACTTGTAATGGCTTGGGTTATCGTCCTTAGTCACCTGGGATACGGAGGTAAAAATATTGTTATCATCATCTTTTTTTTTTTTTTTTAACTAAAATAATTATTTTTAAATTGCATCTATTTTGAAACTATAGCTTCATTTTCATTACAATAATGATGTTTTTAAAATTATAGTATTGGCCACGGGTATTGGCATAAAAAAACCCTAATATTAAATGTAAAAATATTTTGCTTTTTTATTTTGTTGTAACTCATTCATATATGTGTACACCTTGTTCAAAACAAAATCAGAGATTTTTAAAACCAGATGCACCCGTTTTTCTCAACAAATATTCCCTACATAAACACCAAAAATTATCAACTATAGGTGATTAGTGTAATATTGAAGTTGATAAATGCTAAATTGTATTGATTTGAATTATTCCTATAACTTGATAGAATACAAGATTTTTTTTTTACAGTTGAAATAGCCGTAAATGGTTGAAATGTCTTTGGAAAATATAATTAAAAGAGGAGAGAGAGAGGAAACAGCATTATATTAATACATATTTTTAAAATTTTAATATGTAAATATCATAAACTGTAAATTTTTAATTGCTATTGTTACGCTGCTTTTTTAAGCTTAGACATTTTTTAATAAAAATAAGCAATGAAGGTTCTGTCAACTTTAAGGTAGCCAATTACTGTAAAGCAATTCGTATGAAAGCCTATATTAAACATATTAGTTATTAGGAGAGCGGAAAAATAGTCATTAAACTATTGTTAATATTGAGACTATAATGGAGTTTTTATTAAAAATGTCCACGAATCACACGATTTAAAGCCTATGTACAAAATTTAAAATAGACTATTTAGTGACTATTTTAGTCTCCGAGACTGTTTTGGACTTTTCAGACTTTTTTTCGAACATTTTGCTTTTTTTCGATATTTTTCGCTATTTCTAATAAAAATAACATGAAGTTTTAAATGAAATTTACATTGGAATAACAAGAATGATATTAAAATTATTAAGTTTTATTTTTTAAACAATTGAACACCAATTATTATTATTATTATTTTTTGTGGCACTCTCTAAGAGACCCTTCAGCAAACAGATAACTAATCCAGACATATTAAACTAACAAAAGGAAATAATAAAATCACTATTGAACTATATAAATTTCAAATACTATTTTTTGACTATTTTAACATTTTTTAGACTATTTTTAAATTTTGGGAAATATTAAAATGAAAAAATGAAGGGGGGAAAAAAAAAAAAAAAAAAAGGACTATTTTTCAGCTCACTAGTTATGTTATTATATTATATATTAGTATAAATAGACATTTGCTCTCCTATTTACAGGCTGGTTAAACAGAATGCTCAGTGCCAGGATACTGCAACCCATGAGTCGACTCTCGTATTCTATATTTCTTACACACAATATCTCAATTATGATCAATAGTGGAAGAATTCAAACTTCACTCTTTGTGGATTATTATTATATGGTAATGTATAGACTTAAATACTTTTGGAATATTAGTAGCTGAAGAAATAAGTATTTTCTTATGAAAATGTATGAAAGATAGAGAGAGAGAGAGAGAGAGAGAGAGAGAGAGAGAGAGAGAGAGAGAGAGAGAGAGAGAGAGAGAGAGAGAGAGAGAGAGAGAGAGAGAGAGAGAGAGAGAGAGATTATAAAAAATTAAAAATCTTAAAATATTCTATAAAACTTTTGGAGTATTTAACGTTTATGTAATTGATGCCATTATTTGCAAAGCTAAAATATAGTTTGTTATAATATTAATAATAGTACTTAACAAATTTCAATTTAAAATAAATAATTATGTTTTTAAACTAAACAGGGCAGGGCAGAAACCAATTAAGAGTATTAGCCTTTTACAATTTAAATGGATAAGGGATTTTTTTTTTTTTTGGTCAAATGTTACAAACTATTTTATTGTATAGTTGAAAATTTATACGTACTTACAATTCTTATAATATATATATATATATATATATATATATATATATATATATATATATATATAATTATTCCGCAGAAATTAAAATTTCTGCAGCAAAAATTTAAATTTCTGTGTCAATTTTTTTAAATTAAGTCCATAATGGAAAGCATAATATTAAAATTATAGTAAAATCCAAATATTAAAAACATATTATACATACATTCTAACAAATTTATTGTTACAGATTCGTATACTTATTTCTGACCTTGTGATTGTCTTGTTTGGTTCCGTAATGTTTTATTTTATCATTGAAGCACCTATATGTGGACTAGTTAAAGTGTTATTACAAAGATATATAGGTAAGCTATCTTAATTATAAATATTATAAAAATTTCTATGCCAATATTATTGATAAAAATTTTATTATATATTTTACGTATTGAATATCTAATTTTTAATACATTTTATTTCTTTCAATTGAATAGATAAGAAGAAAACAGCTTAAAGATGCTTTATTTTTTCTGATTATATATTATTTTGCTGAAATATATACAATTTTTAATGTTCAGTACCTTGTAAATATTGAAATAATATGATGAAATATATATATATATATATATATATATATATATATATATATATATATATATATATATATATATATATATATATATATATATATATATATATATATATATAAGAAAACAACTGCAAAGCCATCCGATTTGCCCGATTACGCCGCGTACTTACATATCATTACATAACATAATTATTAACTTTGCAATTTCTATGTTGTTTTACTGTTTTATAATGCCATATGTTATGTTTTTTCTGTAATGCTTTATTTTCATTTAATTGTATATAATTTAAATAAATTTATTGATATGTAATATAAAGTTGATTTTTATTAATAACGAACTATTCTTTTTCTAGCGTAAATTCAGCAACGTTAACATACCCATCTTTTATGACTAAAATTCTTGTGATTAATGTCCGGGGGGGGGGGGGGGGGGGGGGTACTGATATGTAAGAATAAAATGGATTTTTGTGTGTGTTTTTTTTAATACGTATTGAAGACTCTGCTAGTAGAAATTTGTAGTTAGACATCCGCTTAGCTGCAGAATATTCTCTGATAATAATTATACTTAAATGAGGTTTATAAATAGTATTAACTAAAGGAAAATAAAATACATCATAGTTTAGTGATAAAATAATAATATATATATTTTTTTAATAAAAGATTGTTTTTTTTTTATTGAAATATATTTTTACACTTCTAAACAAAATCTGTATCCATTTAATTTCATTAAACAATTAAAGCATTATAACTAAATTATTGTGTGTGTGTGTGTGTATATATATATATATATATATATATATATATATATATATATATATATATATATATATATATATATATATATATATATATATATAATTATTATTGGCTTATTATACAAACTTAAATAGCCTAGAATGACACACACCACTTTCTTTTTTACACAAATTTATTTTGTATTTTTTTTTAAATAAGTATTATTTAATTTTTATTTTGATTAATACTGGTTCAAACTAGCTCTATTTTCCAACATTTACTTTTTTTGTGTATATATATTTATTGCTTTATTTATGTTTTAATTATACGACTTCAAAAAACATTTAATTTATAGATTTTCAAGTTATATAAAAATACATTTAGTATTGTAAGTATATAATATACTATACCGAGTATACCGAATTGTATAGTATATAGATTTATAATATTTGTTGTATGTATATATTATTGTATCGGTTGTATGACGTCATACTGGAGCATAAATAACATTACTAAAAATAGGATAAACGTGGTTTTTGGCAATATTTCCTTTGAAAAATTAATTAAATTTTTGGTTATTGCTATTTTATTTATTATTATTTTTTGCATACTTCAAAACCTAATTAAGTAACAGCATCGATGTTCTCAAAAATATTACTGTAAGTATTTTTAAACTGGCAAAATGTGTCATTTTTCCTATACCAGCCCAAAGTACACACATATGGCATCGACTTTTATATATGAGTGTAACCACCATACCCTATTATTTATTATAAAGATTTATAAATATAATTTAAAAAAAAAAATGATATCTAATCGAGAATAACTATTAATGCTGTTCGTAAACCCTGTTCTCTTGCACCAAAAAATACGCATTCCATTTGAATAACCATAGGCGATCGTCATTTTTGGTGCAGAGAACAGGGTTTACGAACAGCATTATTATTATTCAACTTCAAAATTATATTTATAGGAAATTTAAGCGCCTTAGAAGTATGCAACTTGTATTGCATAAACGTTAAGAAAGTTGCATACTTTCAATTTGTGCAGGCGGTAATACTAAATGGTAAATAAAATAGCTAATTCTTTTTTTTTATTATTATTATTTTATTATTATTTTTAGGGGAGAGAAAACCGATGTCTTGATTGTACTTTGCCCAACTATGTATTGCACTTGTATAATGTGTTTTTGAAATAGAAACCTTTCTGATTCTGAAACTGAATCTTGCAAAACCAATAATATTATATTATGATTATTGGATATGCAATCATTTATATATATATATATATATATATATATATATATATATATATATATATATATATATATATATATATATATATATATATATATATATAAGTGTTTTTTATGTCTGTTATATTGATGAAAATAAATAAATAAAACTTTAGACCACCTCCTGTCATATAATTTATATACTGAACTGCAGTGAATACAAATTGTATGCTGCTAAAATGGAAATAAATAAACAATTATGCTGTACAACATAACGGTTCGGTTACGTTATACTGTGTAATATAGTAGTTCATAAATAAATGCATTTTACTGTATTGATCATACTATATTTCTGATAGCATAATTAGATATTTATTTTGTTAATGTAATGAATTTTAAAGCCTTCTATCTTCAAAGTAGTGGGACAAAACGTCGAAAAAAATGTTTGAAACGCAATATTCCTTCTTAATATTGCGGATAATAAGGTCAATAAAATAGCTCTTTTTTTAAACTTTTATTTTATATAAGACAAAGCAAAGAATATAGCACATAATGTATCACAAAACAATTATTTCATATTTTTCAGACTTAATATTATCACTAAAATTAATCAAAATATTATTTACAAAAAAAAAAAAACATTTAATCAATCACTTCGCTTAATTAATGGTAATTCATTTGTGCAAAATTGTATATTTTTTTTCACTTGGTTACTTAAAAAAAATACAAGAAAAGTAACATTTTACATGTGTTATTAAAAAAGCTGCCTTTTTTCCTTCTAGCAAGCTTTTAGCATAGCATAAAGAAACATGCAGAACTTTACAAACATACTTAAGGAGAGATAACAAAATTTATATAAAACAACACAATTATGTATATATATATATATATATATATATATATATATATATAAAAATCAAAAAGAGATATTTAGTTTCTGATACTTAAAGACATGTAGTTTCAAAATATTTATAAGTCTTAATTATTATACTAGAAATCATTAGCATAAAAGAGCATATAAATTAAATTTTTAACCTACTTTACATAAGTAGTATCGAATTAAAGTACAGCATCTAGGAAGTTTAGAAGAAAAATATGTTAGCAAATTCTAGAGAAGGTTTTTAACTATTAATTTTAATAGCTAACTAATACATATTAATTATGAATATTTTTTAAAACACACTTAAATTTTATTTGAATTTTAATACTATCGTCGTATTACAAATGTGAAAGCTATTAAAAGTAAATGATTTTATATTTTTTTTAATTTATAGTTCAAAATTGAAATATATTTTTTAATCTTAAACACTATTAGTAAAAATTAAACTTCATAAAGATTTCGTGAAAAGGTGAATAATTGAATTACAATAAGAGATTTTGTGCGTGAGCGTGAGTGAGAGAGACAGAGACAGAGACAGAGACAGAGACAGAGACAGAGACAGAGACAGAGACAGAGACAGAGACAGAGACAGAGACAGAGACAGAGACAGAGACAGAGACAGAGACAGAGACAGAGACAGAGACAGAGACAGAGACAGAGACAGAGACAGAGACAGAGACAGAGACAGAGACAGAGACAGAGACAGAGACAGAGACAGAGACAGAGACAGAGACAGAGACAGAGACAGAGACAGAGACAGAGACAGAGAATCCTTTTGTTACTTGATATTTAATTAAAACAAGTGTCATCAAGGGAAACTTAAATGCAAATGATGTTACTCAACTAACTTCTAAGTGAAATAGTTATAATTTATTTACAGAATGTTTTCCTGCTTTTTTTTTTTTTTATTTATTTTTTTTTTTAACCTCCGAATAACATTTAAAAATGCGGTCAAATGATGTCATTAAAATAAAATGCTATATATACTAATACGTAGTATAGAGTAGTATAATATATAGTATACCTTATATAACAAAAATAAACACGTAAAAAGCACATGTAAGTGTTTGTTATTGTATAGGTTAATATAAATTAAAATTGTATGTACTTCCAGTGTGTGCACACTTTCAAGTAACCAGTTATTTTCTTTAAGAAACTTGACAAAAATAAGGTCAAATATTTTTAAACTTACAATTTTGGTAGTATGTATATAATAAAAATTGGTGTGATATTTAAATGTTAGATTATAAATACAATAATTATCTTGGTGTGTGACATAAAATCACTATCACTATCATTAAAATTTACACATGAAAAGAAGGTGTAGAACATATGGTTCATATAGTATTTTCTGTATCCATGAAAGGCTTTATAACATGCATAATTTAAAAAAATGATATTGAATTGTAGAAAATTATATTAATTTGAAGGAATTTAAGTATTAATAAATGAAAAAGATATAAAGATTAGCAATTATAGCAGATAAAGATAGATAGAAAAAGCAGAGAGAGAGAGAGAGAGAGAGAGAGAGAGAGAGAGAGAGAGAGAGAGAGAGAGAGAGAGATGAAAACGACGGATCATGGGTTCTGAGGAGTAAATTGAATTATGTTTTAAATTCATTAATGATTTTTTTAATTGAAATCGGTTTGTTATTTATATATCAATACCATTATTTTATTTGTAGAAAATTCTCATATTCATGCTTGGCCCTTTATTATTATTTTTTTTTACATTTACATTGCAATTGATTTTTTTTAAAGTCTCGTACATTTTTTAAATAGTCTCTTAAAGTTTATAATGGATGTTACAAAATAAGGAATTAGTTCAAATATCAAAGCATCTTTCACACGTAAGACTCTACGTAAATTGCTTTAGTTTCATTGTTGCAAGAATATAAAAATACAGTATAAAAATACAATGATTCACGCAGAATCTTATGACCATTGTGAAAGCTACTCAATAATCAAATTTCATTACTCCATTATATTTTTAATCGTAATCAATAGCACTTTCAAATCATATAATATAATGTATTATGACACGTACGATGAAATATATTAAAAATAGTATGCACCCTTCTAATAATTGAGAGTAATATTTCATTATATTTTTTACACCTCGTACATATACGTACGTTAATAACTTCCGAATTCCAAATCTTAATCTCTCTCTCTCTCTCTCTATCTCTCTCAATTTACTTTGTTTCACTTTTTTTTCTTACTTGTAGTTGTGACCTGACATTAAATGTTGAATAAAAAAATGATGAAAATTATACTTAAATAAAGTATAATGATATACAGTACAGTATACTGAACGCCTTAAAAATATGCATCATTTAAAACATTAAAAACATTGTGACGTACCTAAAAATATGCTTAAGATTATATATTTTAGAAAAATCAGAGTATAAAGATAATAATAATAAAAACACACAATAAATTATTCCCCAGTTATTATATAAACAATTAATACTATTTATTTTCATAATTTTATTCGTATTGCAATTCTATTATTCCTCACGATAAGATCGATGATTGTTGTACCTTTCATTTTCACTACTAACTGCCTAGGTAAAAAAAAATAATAATAATAAAAAATAAAAAAACTTGTTTTTAACACTATAAATATAGAATACTATAAAAAAGCATAGGAAACAATTAATATAAAAATTAAAAAATTTCACACGGAACAATATTTGCATCAAAATCCAATGTTTTTTTTTTAAATAAAAATTGCAATTAATATAAATTATTAGCTCATGTTAACTTAACATTATTCATTACTTAGTTATTTTTTAAATTAAAATTACTTTTACCAGTATGATCATAACGTATAAATAACTTAAATTCTCTTATTAATATTTTCAACATCAATTTTGATATTGGAATTTAAGAAAGTGAACTTGAGGATAAAAAAGTTATGATTATAAAGTATAATAGAAAAATGTCATTTAAAAAGTAGTTGTAAAAAAAAGGTAATTAAAAAAATTTAAATATCACATTTTTACTTACACTTTCATCTGATAATGATATACAAAAAAATAAATACTGTTTATAGAATATTTTCACTTTTTATATGAAGCAGATAAATTATAATAAAATTTATAGAACTGATGATGTTTAATTACTCGTGTTGTTTTCTTCCGCTTTTATAACTTTATATTAATAGGTGTTATCAGCGCAAACATTTTTTATTTCATTGGATTAAAAAACGTTAAAGTGTTTTACATTGCAATGATACTCTTTGATTTCAAAATGTTCATGTCTCAGTGTTTTTTTTTTTTTTTTTTTTTTTTTTTTTTTTTTTTTTTTTTTTTTTTACAAGGTACTAATTGTAAGTGGAAGGTTCTGTAATGCTATAGGCTATAGGATAGGAAATTAGTCAGAGTGCGTCCTATCCACACCGCTAGCTATTGGGTAGCTTGCTACACCAGTAAAATTTGTTATATTTGTATTTGTATTTGGAGAGAGAGAGAGAGAGAGAGAGAGAGAGAGAGAGAGAGAGAGAGAGAGAGAGAGAGAGAGAGAGAGAGAGATGTCAGAAACAGAGTTTAGTAGGAATTATATTATTATAATTTTGTTGTAGTCTGGTAAACAGTTCATCTAATACCAACTTACTATAGACAGAATTCATCTTTGCCCATCTACGCAAAGAGATTATGGTTCAAAGACACTATTATTAAACATAATATTATGTACCTTTAAAAAAATGATAGAAGATGTATTAGTTTTAATCAATGTTTTTGAATTTGCTAACATATATAATTTCTTACTGTTATAAACAAGACAATAGTGTTGTTCGTAAACCCTGTTCTCTTGCACCAAAAAATGCGCATTCCATTTGAATAACCATAGGTGATCGTCATTTTTGGTGCAGAGAACAGGGTTTACGAACAACATTAAGATATGCTATACTATAAAAAGCATTAGGTTAAAAAAATATAATATGAAAAATTATATAATATTGCAAAGAGTTGCAAAATAAAATATTCGTAAATTTTGATGACTAACAACATTTCATGTTACTTTTTTTTAAGATATAAGTTTTTATCTTCATCAACTATACATATCTATATTAAAATGGTTTTTGAATCCATATTTCTAAATATATATGTAAGAATTATACCTTTCTAATACTTTGCTTGCTGCAAAAGTTTTTAGTTCGTGTATACTGGAATTCCAAATTATGCATTTTAAAATACTTTTATAAAAAGTCACAGAGACAAATGAGTGTTAGATAATGTTAAAACAAACAAACATAATTTTTGAATAATAATTAAATTACATATAATAATATAATATAATTAATTACATTAAAGTACAAATATAGTAAATGTGTTACTACTATCTCCTATATAAAACCATTCAAGCTGTACTGAAGCTCTGAAATGTTTAACAATCATGTCAGTAGTATAGGTATGCCGATTCTATCCTGTGAATGTTGGTTTTTTTTAGAGTACAAGTTCACAAACTTTTCTAAGTCCAAGTTGAACAAAAGTTGTTTTTTTTCTAAGTCCAAGTTGAACTTAAGTTGGATTATTCTTGAACAAAAGTTGAATTTTTCTAAGTTCAAGTTGAAAAAAAGTTTAAAAATTTTAAAGTACAAGTTCACAAACTTTTCTAAGTATAAGTTAAAAAAAAAAATGAAGTTTGTTTACGAATTTAAACAATATTTCATAAAGTTTATTTTCTTATTTTTTTTTGTTTTATCTTTAAAGTTGATTGGAAATATTTTTCTCAGGCTTTAAGGTATGCGGTTGACTTATATAGAATATAATAAATAGAGGGAGAAAAAAGGAAAATATTTTAAAATAAAAAAAAAATCCTTTTATTATGACAAGGGTAAAAATTAAATATAATGAAAAGAAATCATTATATACCGTTCGCTTTATATTGTATAATAACTAAAACCTTTACCTCTTTTTGTTAAAACATAAGATAGATAGATAGTTAGGTAAAGAGTGAGAGAAAGAGAGAGAGAGAAAGAGATGTTGTTTATAAGATAAATAAATACTTTTAAATGTGCGGTCATTTTTTATAACCTTTCTGTTTTCGCTAGTCACTGCATATTTTCACACGCAATCATAAAATATAAAAATACGGTTACGCAACCTAAGGGATGTTTTTGATTAACCTTTATCTACTCGCTACCTGCTTTACCTTTAAACGTACACAACAGTATTTTGTTTCTCAGACAAAGGGCGAATTTTTGCATACAGAGGGTAGCATCTCTCAGGGTAAAATAAATATTTTTAAAACTATGATCTATCTCTTAACTGATTGGTTAAACTTTAAATGAAATTTTTGTATTGGTCAGTAAAAAAAAAAAATGGCGTCTCAGACCAATGGTTGTGCAATATTTCTCAGGGTAGGAGAAAAATTATATTTTTAAGGGAGGGAAAAAGTACATAATCATTTCTATCTTGGTTCTATTATCTACAGTACACTCTTGTCTACACGAGTATACTGAGCCTGCGATATTTGTTCTGCTTTTCTTACGTTTTGTTAAACAAGTGAGCTTTGCGATGGTTAACCAATCTCTTATTGCATGTGCACCTGCAAAAGATAGCATCGACGTTTCTACTGAATCTCCTAATCGTATTGTGGCTATTTCGAAAATGATCACAAAAAACAATATGGTTAGTGATTTTTTTAAAGGAGTAGTAGAATCGAGCCTGAGTTATGTGTACTTTAAAAAAGTTGTTAAAAATAACGAAAAACACTCCAAACTTGACGACTACAGTAAAAAATTTCTTGAAAAAGGTCTTCAGTTTTACACTGAAATTGATTCTGAACCTACTCCTGAAATCCTGACACGCTACGAAGAGTTAATACGCTATGGGTGTGACGCACCCCCTCCTAGCAAGATATCAAAACAACCTACGGTTTACGAGATAATTGACATATGTAAGTTATATTTTGTTATTCATACTTTATTAAAATTTGATGTTATGTATAAAAAATGTGGTGTATACCCCCCCCCCCCCCCAAATTTCTTATATCTTTATAAATAAGGTTTTAAAAAATATACTTTGAGTTGGTTCATTTAAAGTATATAGAAAGTCACTTGGACTTTGAATTTTTTTTTTTTTACACCCCCCCCCCCCAAATTTCTTATATCTTTATAAATAAGGTTTTAAAAAATATACTTTGAGTTGGTTCATTTAAAGTATATAGAAAGTCACTTGGACTTTGAAAATTTTTTTTTACACCCCCCCCCCCCCAAATTTCTTATATCTTTGAAAATTGTGTTTTAAAAAATATACTTTGAGTTGGTTCATTTAAAGTATATAGAAAGTCACTTGGACTTTGAAAATTTTTTTTTTACACCCCCCCCCCCCCAAATTTCTTATATCTTTATAAATAAGGTTTTAAAAAATATACTTTGAGTTGGTTCATTTAAAGTATATAGAAAGTCACTTGGACTTTGAATTTTTTTTTACACCCCCCCCCCCCCCCACAAATTTCTTATATCTTTATAAATAAGGTTTTAAAAAATATACTTTGAGTTGGTTCATTTAAAGTATATAGAAAGTCACTTGGACTTTGAAAATTTTTTTTTTACACCCCCCCCCCCCCCAAATTTCTTATATCTTTATAAATAAGGATTTAAAAAATATACTTTGAGTTGGTTCATTTAAAGTATATAGAAAGTCACTTGGACTTTGATTTTTTTTTTACCCCCCCCCCCCCCAAATTTCTTATATCTTTATAAATAAGGATTTAAAAAATATACTTTGAGTTGGTTCATTTAAAGTATATAGAAAGTCACTTGGACTTTGAATTTTTTTTTTTTACACCCCCCCCCCCCCCAAATTTCTTATATCTTTATAAATAAGGTTTTAAAAAATATACTTTGAGTTGGTTCATTTAAAGTATATAGAAAGTCACTTGGACTTTGAAATTTTTTTTTACACCCCCCCCCCCCCAAATTTCTTATATCTTTATAAATAAGGTTTTAAAAAATATACTTTGAGTTGGTTCATTTAAAGTATATAGAAAGTCACTTGGACTTTGAATTTTTTTTTTTTACACCCCCCCCCCCCCACAAATTTCTTATATCTTTATAAATAAGGTTTTAAAAAATATACTTTGAGTTGGTTCATTTAAAGTATATAGAAAGTCACTTGGACTTTGAAAATTTTTTTTTTACACCCCCCCCCCCCCCCCCAAATTTCTTATATCTTTATAAATAAGGATTTAAAAAATATACTTTGAGTTGGTTCATTTAAAGTATATAGAAAGTCACTTGGACTTTGATTTTTTTTTTTACACCCCCCCCCCCCAAATTTCTTATATCTTTATAAATAAGGATTTAAAAAATATACTTTGAGTTGGTTCATTTAAAGTATATAGAAAGTCACTTGGACTTTGAAATTTTTTTTTTTACACCCCCCCCCCCCCCAAATTTCTTATATCTTTATAAATAAGGTTTTAAAAAATATACTTTGAGTTGGTTCATTTAAAGTATATAGAAAGTCACTTGGATTTTGAATTTTTTTTTACACCCCCCCCCCCCACAAATTTCTTATATCTTTATAAATAAGGTTTTAAAAAATATACTTTGAGTTGGTTCATTTAAAGTATATAGAAAGTCACTTGGACTTTGAAAATTTTTTTTTACACCCCCCCCCCCCCCAAATTTCTTATATCTTTATAAATAAGGTTTTAAAAAATATACTTTGAGTTTGTACACTTATAAGTATAAAAAAGTTACTTGGACTTTAGGATCCTCCCCCCTCCCCCCTCTATTGTGTCTCTTAAAACGAATATCTAAGAAATAAAAACTTATCATATATTTGTTATCAGCATCTGAAAACGATGGCAAAACTCAGCTAGAGATGAAGCGAAAACATGCCAACAATCTTCAAAAATCTGCAGGTACTACAAAAATAACCATAAAAAATTGTTAGATTTTTTTAATTTGTAACTAAAATTATGACTTTTTTAGGAGAGGTACAGCGTCGAATGAGTGTCATTCAGCAACCAGTTCCTGGGAATTCTGTTACTCTTATCGATGGTAAGTTATATTTTTTTAAACTAATTGTTTGTTAAAAACATCTCAAACAAAAATAACTTGAATTAAAGTATTTTATGATTTTATATCCAATAATTATGTAAATTCATATCTAGGATTTTATATTGATTAGTATTTTTATATATAAAACCCTTTTTTTTTGTTAGCTTATTCAATATTTTAATAAATTTTTTACCCTTTGTTATGTTTAAGGTCAATCAAAAACAACAAAGAACACTGATGAAAGTGATGAAGTTAAAAAAAATAAATTCATCTCAATTAAGAAGTGGCTTATAAGTAAGCCTTCAACTTCAACTTCAAACGAGTACTTTGGAGGTGATCTCATCGAAACATCTCAAAATTACGCTGGAGAAGTGACGTCAGATATAGTGAACATGGACGTTCCTGAACCATTTAACAATGAGATGCGAGAAAGTGATCAAGAATATATTGATTTTGACTTAGAAGTTATTAATGAGAAATCTTGCGTCTCTTCTGATGCTATCAATCCTGAACAACAAGAAACAGTAGTTCTGCAAAAAATGGAAGTGGAAATGGAAATCAGTGATTCTGAATCCGAAAACAACATTGCTTCAGTTAACATCAGGAAAGGTTCTTCACACAAAAGTGACTCCGACATAGGCTCTGGAAGGGGTTCTAGCAGTGGCTCCAGCACTTCTGGAAGTAACTCCAGCAGCTCCGGAAGTGACTCCAGCAGCTCCGGAAGTGACTCCAGCAGCTCCGGAAGTGACTCCAGCAGCTCCGGAAGTGACGCCAGCAGCTCGGGAAGTGACTCCAGCAGTTCAGGAAGTAGCTCCGGCAGCTCGAAAAGTAGCTCCGGCAGCTCAAGAAGTGTGTCCAACAGCTCTAGGAGTGGTTCTAGCCGCAAACGCAGTTCAGGATGCATTAACAGCTCCAACAGCAGCGGTGTCTCTGACTGCGGTCGAAGTGCTAAAAGATATAAAAATCGTAAAAACAATAAAAGCATTAAAAAATCCAAAAGAGGTAGAAGTGGTACATACAGCAACAAACGCAGGACCGTATCTTCAAGTGCAAATGACACTTCAAAATCATCTGTTAAGTCTATAAAATCTTTGAAAACTCAAAGTATTTTGGAGCAACCATCAATGTCAAACGTTACATCCGCTAATGAGAACACTTCGAAAAAGCGAACTCAAATTCCAGAAATAACCGCTTCTCCTAAGAAGTTGAAAACAGATCAACAAAAGCAGGCTGTTTCAACCATCTATTCAGATATTAGCGACGACTCTGATGATTTTGAAGATGAAAAACAGTCGTGCAACGCTAATGACGCTGCTGCAATCCTTAATGAGAATGAACCATCTGTCAACAAAACTTGTACCGTCGAAAATCAAACACCATCTACAAGTGGTCTTGGTGGACTAAACCAGCAGACTGGTGGTGGTCCAATGATAAGAGGTAAATAAAAATAATAATTTTAAATATCATTATTAAAAAAATAAATAATTTTATAGTTTTATACTGAAAATATACAATTTTTATGTTCTTAGGACGCAAACCGAAAAATCTTCAATGTGAATTCTGCGATAAGACATATGTTCAGAAAGCAAGCTTGGAACGCCATCGTCAGATGCATTTGAAATCGATCGAGAACAAGAAAAACATCGGAGGCCCTCTTTTTAACAACGTTGGTGACACAAAAAATGTAGACCCTAATACAAAAGTAATAAATCATTCTTTCAATCAGTATTTGTCAGATTTTATAATTTCTAATGATACAGACATAAGCAATGTTAGAAAATATTTAGAATTAAGAAGACCAAATTTAAAACGATTACTTATATCAGAATTAAATAGTAAAACAGGTTTAAAAGTAAATTTTGTACTTGAATGTGGATTTATGACTGTTCACTTAGAAGAAACAGTTTGTAGATTTTACAGTAAACCATATGAAGTTTCTTTTACTTCTAACTTAGATGAGATATTAACGTCTGCTTTTGACAAAATAGTGTTTGAATTAGAGACTAAGATAATAAGCAAATCTGGATGGACATTACATAATATTGGGGTATTACATATTCTCAGTAATAAAAGTAATAAAATAAGAGCAGGATCTTATTTAAGTCTACCAACAAAAATTGAACATAAAAAAGCAACAATCAATCCTGTTAACAAAAATGATCAGGAATGCTTTAAGTGGGCGATATTAGCTGGATATAATTACAATTTAAGAAAAAAATTATTGTTAAAGAAAAGTGTTGAAAGAAATAAAACTTCAAGTTCGAAATCGTGTATTACAAGGAATCTTAGCAATATAAATTACTTGGCTCAGCTAAATCACAATATTAATTTTACTTGTGTATCCTATCCAACTTCCATATCTCAAGTAAAAAAGTTCATGAGAACAAATAAAAATATTTCTATCAATATATTCAGCTTAGATTTAGAAAATGAAGTATATCCTGTAGAAATTTATGAAGGTGAGAGTAGAGAAACACATCTAGATCTATTAATTGTTCAGAACAAAGATATAACACATTTTGTATATATTACAAACCTTTCACGACTTGTACAAAGTCAAATCTCTGCACATGGTCATAAAATACATTTATGCGCTCGCTGTTTGACGTCTTTTACTACGTTAGAGAAACTTAATACCCATAAGAAAATGTGTCTTAAGCATGACGTCAGCCGTATAGAAATGCCACAACTAAATAATGGGAAACCTCCAATATTAGAATTTAATAATTTCCAAAAAAGTATACCAAATGATTTTTACATGGTTGCTGATTTTGAATCTGTGCTTAAACAAATTCATACTTGTGAAAATGATCCGAACTTATCTAGTTCAACTAAATATCAAGAACATGTGCCATTTAGTTACGGTTTACAGTTATTAAGTACTTTAGATAAACAGTTTACGTCTGACGTAAATTTAAATTATGAATCATATAGAGGTCCTAATGTTGCTGAACATTTCTTAGATCGAGTTGTGTCGATAAGTAAACAAATTGTAGAAAAATATAAAAAGAATACTCCAATAAAGATGAGCAAGGAAGAAAATAAAGAGTTTAGATTAGCAAAACACTGTTATCTTTGTAAAAAAACATTTAATTGTAGAATAAAGGAATTAAAAAAAGTAAAAGATCATCATCATATTACAGGTTGCTATAGAGGACCTGCTCATTCAAAATGTAATTTAATTGCACGCTATCCCAGATCGCTTAAGATTTTGTTTCATAATGCTAACTATGATTTAAAGTTTGTCATGAAAGCTCTACAAGACACAAAATATAAGGGCTGTATAAACGTCATTGCAAACACCGAAGAAAACTTCATAACATTGTCTTATGGAGTTTCAAAATATTTTAAAATTGAATTTGCTGATTCTTTTAGATTCTTATCTTCAAGCCTTGAAAACTTAGCAAAAAACTTAGATAGAAAACATTTGTTACATGTTGCTAAAGAATTTCCTAAACAAGATCAGCAAGATCTAGCAGTTCGAAAGTCCATATTTTGTTATGATTACCTAAATTGTCTATCAAAATTAAATGAATCATGTCTGCCTTCAATTGAAAAATTTTACAATAAGTTAAATGACCAAAACATAAGTGTGGAAGATTACAAGCATGCACAAGAAGTTTGGAAAAGATTTGAAATTAAAACGTTAGGTGAATATAGTGATTTATATTTAAAAATAGATGTTTTGCTCTTAGCTGATATTTTTGAACATTTTAGAAAAATGTGTTTAACAACATACAGACTTGACCCGACACACTATCTTACTTTACCTGGCTTTGCATGGGATGCAGCCTTGAAGTACAGTAATGTAAAACTGGAATTGATAACTGATTATGATATGTTTATAATGTTTGAGAATGGTATACGAGGAGGTGTATGTCAGGCGGTATTACGTTATGCTGAAGCTTGTAACAAATATGTATTTTCACCAGAAGAGTTACAGAACTATTCATTAGAACAGTTGATGTCTTACTTACTTTACATCGACAGTAACAATTTATATGGTGTATCAATGTCAAAGTACTTGCCTACGAGTAATTTTGAGTTTGTAGATTTTTTAGACCCTAAAAATATTCTTAAGCTTAGAGATGATGACTCTTATGGATATGTATTTGACGTAGATGTATTGTATCCGGAAGAATTGCATGACAAACATAATGATTTGCCGTTTTTGAGTGAAACAATGATACCTCCAGGCGGTAAACTTCCCAAATTATTATGTACATTACTTGATAAAAAAAATTATGTATGTCATTATTCAGTTCTAAAATCCGCAATGCAACATGGGTTGCAAGTAAAAAAAATTAATCGGACAATTAGATTTAGACAATCGCCTTGGTTACGTTCATATATAGAACTTAATACTAGATTAAGAGCAACTGCTACAAATTCTTTTGATAAGGATTTTTATAAATTAATGAATAATGCAGTATTCGGTAAAACAATGGAAAATCTAAGAAAAAGAATTGTTTTAAGGTTATTAAAAAAATGGCAGTTTGTAAAAAGATATATTTCTAGCCCGCTTTTTAAGCGTAGAACTATTATAAGTGAAAATTTAGTAGCAATACACTTAAAGAAAGCAAAAATTCTAATGAATAGACCAATTTACATTGGAATGACAATTCTTGATACTTCAAAAGCATTTATGTGGAATTTTTACTATGACAAACTCAAAATAATGTGGCCAAATTCAGAATTAGGTTATGTTGACACTGATGCTTACATTGTAATGGTGAAAACTCCTGATATTTACAGAGATATGAAGCAATATCAGTCTGAATTTGATACTTCCGACTATCCTATTGACCATCCTTTATATAGTAAAGTAAACATGAAAGTCTTAGGCAAATTTAAAGATGAGTTGAATGGTCAAGCTATTTCTCATTTTGTAGCTTTAAAAGCTAAAATGTATGCAATCAAATATGCAGATAAGGAAACAAAAAAAGCTAAAGGTATTAAAAAACAATATGTCAAAAATCATCTTTCATTTGATCAATTCAAATCTTGTCTGCTCGAAGATAAAAAGTATTATGCTAAGTTTAACTCGATCAGATCATACAATCAAATATTATATTCTGAAACTATAACAAAAGTTGCTCTCACTTCTTTTGATGACAAGAGATATATTCTTAAAGACGGAGTTCACACATTAGCTCATGGACATATGAGAATCAAAGAGCTGGTTGATTAGGTATTTTTGTTGTTTGAAAAGAGACAGCAAATATAAACATATATACATATGCAAATGTAAAATTTATATTTTTTTCTGTTAAATTAAATTTACTTGTGTAAAATTTATAAATATGTACATATACTATAAATGTTAAAAAATTATATTTAATTATGTTGGTTATTATGAATAATAAATTATGTTTATTTTATGTAAATAAATCAATTTTTATCGAACAAAAAATTATTTTTATTACAACAATTAAACTATTTTTTTATTTAAAACAAAAAGTTTCAGATAATTAGAAATTATAAGTATCTTACCTAAATATTTTATAAAACAATAAATTTATAAAATATTCCTATTATCTAAGGGTATTTATTTTTAAAATAACAAATCGTTTATTTAAATTTCAAAGCATTGTATTTTTATTAATTTTAGAGTTCTAACAATTATTACATAAGTTACACAGAGTATTTATACATAATAAATAGAGGAAAACAATTCCTGAGCACACAAGGCAATTATTTCAAGAAATACTTGATTCACATCAAAGAACTCGTTTTGAGTTGGTTCATAATCAAGGTCGGAAATTTTTAATTTTCGAGTTACTTCTACAACTTGATCGTAGTCTACGAAAGGTGAGTTCATAACAGTATATTCTACTGGCAGATGAAACTTAAGAAGCTTAGTGCTTGCAACAAACAGTTTTTGAAGTTCGGGTCTGAATAGCTTCATCTTTTCAATGATGAACGACGTTATGGGTAATAACTTTTTAATACCATCCCAGGTTGCTTTTGCGATTGTCACTTGCTCTTTATCTTGATGAAGCGATTTAATTGTTGCTAAGTTACGTCCCCACTGCTGTTTGAATTCCATAACTTCATTTGAACTTAGCGATAAAACATCTTTTCTTTCTACCACTGCTTCAGAATCAAAGTACTCACTGATATAATCACTGGATGATAACAGCATTATGAATCCTTCTTCACTCATTCGAACTCCAAATCCACCAGTTTTTTCTATAACGATAACTGGAGTAAAATCTTGACCAACATCATAGGCAACTGAGAGCTGTTTTGATCCACAGTTGTTGATAAAGTAGACATGACGACAGATCTCAGTAGGTTTTGGAGTTACTGGAATGTCAGATGTCTTCTTCAGCATGTCTTTGTTACACTTCAAGTTTGGAACAAAACGTTTGTTGGTTTTGAAATTCATTATTGTGAGACGTTTTGTTAGAGAGCTTCAAATATTATGAACACATCATTATATGTAACCTTTGCTTTTATAGATGTATGATGACACCTTGCGGAGTTTTTCTAAACCTTCGAACAACAACGCTGCTGCCACCTATGGCTTGAGTTTGAACTGTGAAATTTCAAGCACCACTTTTTGCACATTCTTCTCAGCATTTGAACGACTAACTTGTCATTTCTAACGCTATTTTTTGTAAATATTTTTTGAAATTGCCTCATAGAACTACCATGCATTCTTGCAAGTAGAAAAAGTAGACAATACTGACCACAAACATTTGAGTATATACTTTGAAGTGTTATTTGACTTGTTTTAAAGTTAGAACATTGAGTACAAATAAAAGTTAAGTGGTCTGATATTATAGGTGGAAGTCCATACGAATCAAAATATTCCATTTTTTTTGCTTTTGAAATATAAAATGCAACCCAATGTTTACCTGGATTATTACTATCATCCGTGTTAACAATTATTGCTGCAGGATATTTTAACTTTTTTGGAATCATATCAGAAGCGTATACTCCAACAAAATGTTTTCTCTTAGAATGTTTGTTAAAACAATTTAAAAACTGTAACAATGATTCTCCATCCATTGTTAAGCTGTTATTGTTTCAATCAAGTTATAGCTTTTGTATTTATACTGATATAATTTTTTTAATCTAAAATACATTCTCGGTTTTTATCTATTTGTAATATTGACCTAAACTCACTGTAAATAATAATTGTAATAGGTTCTTCAAGGGCTTCTGCAAAACCAAATTCTAACCTTATGTTTCCTTGCTCTTGCAGACACCAGTATTGTTCATTTGCGCTGAAATTTGGTGTAAAATCAAATGGAAATAATACAAAACCATTTTGCCAGTCCTTCATCGATACACAGTAACCGTCATCAACTAATGCATTTCCAGTGTTCAAAAAAGATTGTATATATGGCATCGCATATGAAGCATTTGCATTCCCAAATTTAGGTGTAAATGGGCGACTATTAATCTGTTCTCCATTTCGAAAAACTGATAAATAGTTTAAATTAAAATGTTGAAAATTAAAAGGAGATGAAACATAATTACCAGAGAAAGCTTTGTGAGATACCATACCAATAACAATACGTGTAGGTAGCTGTCCTAAAAATAAATTCTCTAAAATATGTTGTTGTGTACCTTGAGGTATTGTATGATTTAACATTTCAACTTTTTTATACGGATATTTAGCTGTGAATTTGTTTAAGCTATTAGCATGACCTAACAAAATTGATGGATTGATTTTGACACGTCGAATCCATAAAGTAGCATCTAGAATTTTTATTTTTCCTTTGGCAACGTCTGGGGATTTGAGAAGTAAAACGTCAGGCTTGTTTTTTACAAAGACAAATCTAAGATCTATTTCATTAAGGAGAAATTTATTAATATTAAACAAATCACTATGAAGCTTTCCTGCTAGATCAATTATTTGTGAACCTTTTGTTAAATTATGTCTTTTAATGAAAGAATTGTTGCTACTTGTATCATGTTCACCAGCTTCATCTTGGAAGTAGAGACTTGATGTCAAATGAGTATCCTTTGCCACACTGTTATAATTCAATAAATCTTCAATATATGCTCTGTAGTGATACATGTTTTTTGAATCAGATACTTGTTTTTGATTAAACTCAACCTTAACATCTGAAAAAACCGAATCGAATAAATTGTTTACCACACTTATTACATCAGTTTCGGCGTAACTGCTGTCATCTTCTTTTAAAACTTGTAATTTAAGATTCATTAGTGTTTTTGAAAGGTCTAAGTAATAGTCACCTGAACCAGAGATTCTGAATTCAAGCTGACTGGAATCAGTAATAGAAGTTGTTGGTTTGTATTGACAATAATTTCCTCCTAAAATTGCAGTCTGTAACATCGGTTTTTCAAAAATGTCTAGCTCCCCTGGCATACCTTCAATAACATTCATACTTTGATTGGCCATCATGTAAAAATATCTAGTACTCTCTTTTTGCTAGATTTCTTTACCCTTTTCTTTGTAGTTTTTTTCCTGATCCGTCTTCTCTTGACGGTTGAAGCAGACTGACGCTTTTTTCTTGTTTTCCTTTTTTTATATCCGTTGCCCATCATAGATTTTACTTTGTTCGATGCTTTGCGACTTAGGTTTTGACCTGCTTCATTGATACGGTCCCCTACACTTTCTTTTATTTGTTTTCCATTAACTACATCTCGTAAAACATTAAATCCAGTGCTTAAAGCTTCTGATCCAACTGCCTTAGCAGAACTTTTAAACAAAGGTATGATTCTCCTGAACCATGAACCTAGAAAACCTGCTAATCCTGAACCTTTCTGACCACCGCTACTGTAAGGTCCACCATGATGAAGTCCTTCCGCTTGTTTTAAGTAATATAAAGTATATGGGTCACTCATTTGAAATTTGTCGGAATGCAAGTGTCACAGTCACCGTCCCCTTATCAAATGAAATTGGTTTCATATTTCTTTCCCTTATATCTATCTCAATTGATCTTATTATTTCATTATTAACAGGGTAATATTGAATTCTGGGGAAAATATAAAAAGAGGAATGTCCTTCTAAGTAATTTGCTACTTTATGCGGAACAATTCTGAGAAGTTTGTCATAAGATGAACCTACTAATTGATGATGTATTATATCTGTATATATAAAAAGCTGTTGTGGGATACCTCTACGTACATCAATATTAGTATGTCCTGTAATATCGTTATTTTTTATTAGAGTAGCACTTTTAAAACCTAAAATTTCTTCTATTTCACACCCCAACTCTAAATAAACATTTGCTACGTTAGAGTCTTCGGGAAACGATACTTTAAGACGTTTATCTTTTGTCCATACTGTTGGTAATCCTAAATTTGTTAACTGCTTTCTAAGTTGATACATTATTTCTTCCTCTCTAATTTGTATTCCTGATTCACCTTCAGGACAAAGATTAATTAACATTTCAAGTACATCTCCACTTTTAAGTTCTTTTGTAACTGTTATATGACAATCTTTACAGTTTCTTATTGAATGTAAAGAAATTGAAAAAAAAATTTCAGAAATTCCTACTTCCCATTTTCCCGGAAGCTCCAACGCATGTCCAAATTGTGTTGTAAAATTTGACGCCGAATTATTATAATTTATATGACTTTCACCATCACTATGTAATGTTAATAAAAATGATCTCATTTTTTTTTTATTTTATGTATATCTGAAGCTTTTACCCAACTAGCAAACTTAGGTCCGTAACCTTCCCAAAGGACTTTATATTGTAAACTGCGACCTTTTCCTCTTTCATCTACTATTTTATCTATTTTATATTTTGTATTGTTATCTACTATTACACTTTGCAACTCACTTCTATAAAAAGTACCAATAATTAGCTCTCCACCAAGATCTTTAAGTGAATATCTTAATGGGGATAATTTAAGCACTTTCACTATTTCAAAAATTTCAATAGACCAGTTATATTCATATCCTTTAGTAAAAATATACTTTTCACGTGAAATTCGTACTTTATCACCAATTTTTAAAAGTTTACTTATTTTTTGTTTACTAAAGTTTTCAATTTTTTTATATCTTCCTTTGCCTGAATAAAGATAATGATACACTTGCTTTTCATTTTTATCGTTTACGTCATTTGGTTTGATACCAATTCCGCTATGTATCGTGTTGTTATATGACGATACCAAGCTTGGTAAAATATCAATATATCGTTTTGTCGATGCATAAGTAAAATATTTCCACATTTTTGATTTTAATGTTCTATTAAATCTTTCAATTACACTACATTTTATATCTGGGTTATTACAAAAGTAATGTTTTACATTTTTGCTTTGCAAAAAATCAACAAATTTCTTACCAGTATACTCACCACCCTTATCAAATTGTAGGTAAACAGGTTTTCTTTCTTGAAAAACAGTTTTCATTGCCTTTATTACAGAATCATTTGTTTTGTCTTTCATTGCAATAGCCCAAGCTTTTTTAGAAAATACACAAATTACTGTGAGAATATATTTAAAGTTGTCATTTTGGCTTTTAATCGTAGTCATATCGCATAAATCTGTTTGAAATAAGTGATTCATTCTTGGTACGTAATAACGTGCTCGTTTAAATTTGGTTTTTCTTTGTTTGTGAATTGTGTAAGTTTCTTGTTTTCTTAACCAGTTTTTAATTTCATTTTTACTGTATTTGTTGAAAGTTGCTTCCCATAATTTTTTTAATGAACCAAATGACGCAGGATTTTCCACATCATAATAAATTTTAGAAAGCTCCTTGTCCATTTTAATTAAAAGTTGAAATGCTTCCAGCGAGAATTGGAGAAATTTGAAGCAGTTTTTTTTATTTTTCTAGGTACTGCAAGATAACGATCGTTATACCAACGAGTATGTTCAATAGATCTTTTACGTATTTTTCTGTCACTCAAATCTAATGGTATAAAAGTTTTTTTCTTTCGCTTAGGTATGTCTTCCTCCGAACTAGAGTCAAGCTGAACTGATCTTTTCAGAGGATTTATTTTATGTGTTAGTTGAACTACTGGCTTTACTGCTGATTTACGTTTTCTTTTGCTAAATAAAGTTTCAAAATTTTCACTGTCCCAAATACTATCTACAATTTTACGTTTTGTTTTGTCTCTTGATCTAGCAAACTTTGAAAGAGGTTTTTTTAAAGATTTTTTTTTCCTTTTATTAAACCCTAACTCAAAATTTTCTTGAGGCCAAAAATCATTCCTTAACTTTCGTTTAGGATTAATATAAGAAGGTTCTTGTTCTATAATAGATTCGCTGTCTGTGCTAACCTCACTATATATACCGTCATTTTCGTCTTCATATTCATTAACAAAGTTTCTTTGTATTTTTAATGTATCTTCATTTTGAAAATCAGGCGAATGTGAACGTTTAATAGGGTTTTGTTTTTTTTCTAAACCTTTTAATCTTTGAATATAAAACCATCTATAGCTGTTTGATATGAGTTCTCTAGGTATGTTTATATCAGCTAAAAGTTTTGCGAAATCATACCAACCATCAGTGGTTTTAAGTTTTCTGGGTTTGAGAGCATCATTTACAAGATCTATTATATTAGAGTTGTATATTGTTTTACCATGTATTTTTACTATACCTCGTTCGTCCCATGTTATGTTAGGACTTTTCTTTAAGTATTGCAATAACATAGAAGCTTTTCTATTTAATCCATTATGTTTTCCCATACTCGACAAAATTTCATCTTGTAACGGTAACTGTTGCATTGAAGGATCGTTCTCTTCGTTTATTATAGGTATTTTTATAGGTTCTCTTGATTTAGCAACTGATTTTAAATATGCTTGCAGTACTTGTTCAAATTTTTTCCACTTATCGAAATCTGATATGTTCTTCTCAGATAAAATATTTTGCATGTCAACTTCAAGACCTTGCAAGTTACTTGTAACATTTGCAGGTGTTTTCAGTTTCTCTAGAGTTTCTGGAGAAACTAATAACATTTTCTTTGAAAAATTCATGCTTTTTTTAAAAAAAATTTTATTCACTCTTTATATTAATAAACCTAACTCAAAACCTTTTCTAACAACAATGAAATGATTGGTGCAATCAAGTAAGGGAGAAAACCACCTTTTTGTTTTAACAGTATTTTTTTTTTCTTCCAGTTTTCTCCTCGCTTGCAGAGACTTCTCAACGTCTTTTTATGTCTAGCTAACTTTTTATACTGACTCTCATTTAGACTTACATTATTATATAAAGTATTGTCACATATCTCACAAATACATCGTATAAGTTCTTTGTCTGCTCCATCTAGGACCTGATTGCGTTTCTTTTTTGAAACTTTGCAAAGAGATCTCAGTTGAGACAGGTTGTTCCTTATTGAACGCATGGTGTTTAATGAGGTCAACAATTAAGAAAATTCCTATTTAAACAATTATATCTTTATAATCACGCGTTTTGTTTGTAGGAATGTAAACAACTGGTTGTTCCCCCGGAAAAATACAACTTCTGAATCGAAACGCGTCAGCTGTAGTTTGCTTTAGGTCAAAAAGTAAATAGGAAAAAGGTTTTTCTGTAGCATTAGCGTATGCTTCTTGTATAAACTTTACGTTCTCAGGATAAATTTGACGTGCAAAACTAACAATTTGACTTCTTTCCCTTGGATTCTTAAATACTACAATATAATGTGAATTAAGAGATATATCTCTTGTATATCTACCCTTATGAAATAAATTTTGAGTTAAAAACATTACACTTATATTTTGATGGTGAGCCCCCCTTGAAAAAACGTCTAATACTTCACCTGAAGACTCTCTCATAAGATCATCTAATATAATTAATCTGGGAGGTGGAGTTTCTTCTGAAGCAATGTCACCTATACCCTGTAAGCCTTCAATAAATCGTATTGGTTTTCCTATTCTAGATTTCAGTTCAGTATGAATTTTTTGAGTTGCTCCATGAAACCAAATGATTTCTGAAAAGTTAGTGTCTACCATCTGATCTATGTGTTCTAAAAATTTAGAAACAAAAACCGTCTTACCACTCATAGTTGCACCTGCTATTAAGCATGTAAAAGGATGATTCCATGCGAACATCACTTTGGAAACTAAGTATACTTGATCATAAATTTATGTTATAAAGGATTTTAAAAAAATCGAAATGTACATTTTTACATTATTTTTATTTATTTTTCAACATTTTTTTGAAGTTATATATATATATATATATATATATATATATATATATATATATATATATATATATAAGCAAACAATTATACATAAACTTATATTTTAAATTACCTTCACCAACCTTCACCAAAAGCAATAAAATTTTATATCAGAAAATTAAAGTTACAAAACCCAAAATAAATCTAATGAAAATATATTAAACATTATTACTAAAGCTTAAATACTATTTAAAATTCACATTTTACATGAAGACATATATGGACAAAATGGACTGTAATTGTTATGAATCACTGCTGCAAGATCTCCTTCTTTAAAGTTCATAACCTCAAGATTGCAGGAGGTACATTTTACACGGTCAGTATCTCCACACCATCTAAATCCATACAACACTAAATCTTCAATAGGCACTGGATACTCCCAAATTTCTGGAAATGATGAGAACCGTTCGTCTTTGCTTGTCACATCATAGATGTCACTCACATCATCAACAACTTCAGGCAACGTATCCGCCGATCCATGTTCAGGTTTATACAAATTTTCCATTCTGTCAAATAGATTTACTTCATATGGATTATATCTTACAATCCTGTCAAAGTTCAAGTCTTTATACAACGGGTTCTTCCTTACTACATTTTGACACTTGTCTCCAAACATAAGTGGACAGATAGGTTTTTTGTTAAAATGTTCAATAGCTGCTAAGCTAGTCGGATTAAAGTCTTCTATTTTTAAATTACAGAATGCACACTGGACATAACCTAATAAACTTCTATCGTATTTCCATTCAAATCCATACCTTGCTAGATCTCTTATAGTCTCAAGTCTATAAGGTATGGAATATCTTGGGAAAGATAAAATACGCCCATATTCAAGCTTAAAGTATTTATAACTTGAAGAATCATATCTCCCACCTTCACATCCACAATCGCAAGTCAACATAACTGATCGATCTCTAGGGTCAAGATGAAACACTCCTCTATTGGACATTTTTAAAGAATATAGTAACTTGTCGTTAACAAACAATAGACTATGTATTAGAATAAACTGCTACTTCTTAATATAGTGCTTGTCCATGTGTTCCCCCCCTCCCCTCCCCTCCTCCCCACTCTTAATCCATAATCAAAATATAAGCACCTCCCTCTATTTTTTTAATTAACCCCCCCCCCCCCTCTCTCTTTTCCAACTTTTTTCTAACCTCCCTTACCCCCCCCCCCCCCTTCTCAGAGCCAAACTCTAAACCAAAGTAGCTCCATCTACGGTTAGAAAGCTGTCTAGGTTGTCAACGTGAACACTTTCTTCCGTGAAACTTTCATCTTGTGTATCTTCTTGTTCACAATCTTCGATACCAGAGTCGATATTATCTTCATCATCTTCATCTTCCTCATCACTCGATAAAGATAAATTTTCTACTCTTTCTCTAAGCTCTTGCTCTTCAGCCAACATTGTTCCTTCAGGTAAGAAACATATCATACTCTTAACACCATTAGGAATATCTGCAAAAATATAATATGCAGCGTTCCATGTATTAACAAAAACTTCACCTTCTTCATCAAAAAACATTAACTTCGGTCTGCGCATTGTTGCTCGAAAAGAATTGTCAAGTAAATGTTTATTGTTTTTCATATGTACTATATTTTCTCTCTTATATATACCACTTTTAGAAAACATATGGTACATTGTGTGGGTAGGTTGGGGGGAGGGGCGGAGGAAGGGATGGGGGGGGGGGTGTTATCGAATCAGGTAGGTTAATTTTTAAATAATTTATTCTAACGAATGATATACTTTTTAAAAACAATATTTTTTATTAGAACTAATATACGTTATATCCCCCCCCTCCCCCCTCCCCCCTCTCACCTCTTCCAACTTCTCCTCCAACCTCTTTGTATAATTTCAAGAAAAATTAAGTGAACTTATACTCTAACAAAATCCAACTTTTTTAAACTTATACTTAGAAAAGTTTGTGAACTTGTACTTTAACATCATCCAACTTTTTTTTTAAACTTTTACTTAGAAAAATTTGTGAACTTGTACTCAAACAAAATCCATTTTTTTTTAACTTGTACTTAAAAAGTTTGTGAACTTGTACTTTAAATTAACTTTTTTTAACTTAGACTTAAAAAAGTTTGTGAACTTGTACTTTAAAATTTTTAAACTTTTTTTCAACTTGAACTTAGAAAAATTCAACTTTTGTTCAAGAATAATCCAACTTAAGTTCAACTTGGACTTAGAAAAAAAACAACTTTTGTTCAACTTGGACTTAGAAAAGTTTGTGAACTTGTACTCTAAAAAAAACCAACATTCACAGGATAGAATCGGCATACCTATACTACTCATGTCATTATAAATTATGTAACTACAAAAAAAAAACTCCTTTTTGTACAAAATTATTTAAAACATTAAAAGCTATACTTGTATTTCAAAGTTAATTTTTATCTGTCACAAATTAGGCGATCTTATTAATTATTATGTGATGACTGATCACATACGTTATACATCAAATAAATATCCGACCACAGTCGATACTAAATCGGCTGGTTAAGTTGTTAATACAATAAAAAGACCGATAATAATTTGGTACTAAATTTGAGACAGTGAAAAAATTAATTTCGAAATTGGTTTATTAGTCTATTGGTATACTATACATCCTTATTTTGAAAGCTTCATAATATGTACAATAAATTTATATACACAACTTAAATCCTAACTTTTTTAAATTTTCTCCACGAAGATTTAATTAAATCAGCACCTTTTTCCGCAATCATATACACAGGTGACATAGTATGTGCAGAAGGTACAAAAGGCATAATAGATGCATCAACAACTCTTAAACCTGAAACACCATAAACTTTTAATTCAGGATCTACAACAGCATCTGGATCTGAATATGGACCCATTTTAGCGGTACCACATTGATGATAACCAGTTAATGTAATCTGTCTTATGGCACATCTCCAATAATCATCTGTATTAAAACCATAAGATTTACAAGCAGGTATTGGTATATCATATAATCTAGTACCATATTTTTTAAATGCATTTGATTGTGCAATTTGAATAGCAATTTTTGTACCTTCTAATAATATTTCTAAATCTTCTTGTTCTGTTAAATAATTAGGTATAATATATGGTAAATGATATGGATTTTTTGATTTTAATAATATTCTACCTGTACTTTTAGGTCGTAATATCATAGGAAAAATAGAAAATGCATCCATTTTTTCTAATGGTTTATAAACATTATCATATACTTTACTATCAATACCAAAACATATTGGTAATGTTGGATCACTTCCTAATGAAATACTAAAAAATTGTAATTCCATATCAGGATAACTTGTATCATTATTATATTTTGTATTAACAAATCCTAAAGCTTCTATTCCAGTACTAGTTAATGGTCCTTTATGTTTCATAGCAAATTCTGTCATTAATGTCATTATTTTTGGTACAAATCTATGAAATTTTGTTGTAATTTTATCATCTATAACAAATATTAAACCACCTGTACCAACATGATCTTGTAAATTATAACCAACTTTTAAATCTTGTATTACAGGTATATTTAAAGCACTTAAATGTTCTGCAGGTCCTATACCACTTAACATTAATAATTGTGGTGTATTAAATGCACCAGCAGAAAGTACAACTTCTTTTTTAGCTAATACTCTAACTTTATGAAAATCCATATCAAATTCAACTCCATATGCATGTTTTTGTACAGGATCAATTAATATCTTAGTTACATGTGCATATTTTTTAACATGTAAATTTGGTCGATGTTTAATAGGCATAATATAAGCTTTATTTGAACTCACTCTAGTACCATTCATGATTGCAGATTGTACATAATGAAATCCTGTTTGAGTTTCACCATTATAGTCTAATACATCATATCCATTTTCAATACCAGATTGTAAAAAACTATCCACTAATGGTGTACGATATATAGGTGTAAAAACAGATATAGGTCCTTTTTTACCTCTATAATTTGAATCATCAAAATCTGGAATATGTATATTTTCATATTTTTTAAAATATGGTAATACTTCTTTATAACTCCAACCAGTATTACCCATTTCACTCCATCTATTAAAATCTTTTTTATTACCACGCGTTAATACCATACCATTAATACCACTTGAACCACCTAGTACTTTTCCTCGTGGTAAATTACATTTTTTATTTTTCATACCTAAACATGCACTATTTTGTGGTACTGATTTATGTCCCCAATTATATGAACCAAATAATTGTAAATATGGTGCAAATACTGGTATATCCATATAAAAACTTTCATCACTTCCAGCTTCTAATAATAACACTGTATGTTCTGGATTTTCACTTAAACGATTTGCTATAACACAACCTGCAGTACCACCACCTACTATTATAAAATCATATTTTGGTAATATTGTTCTGGCATCATCTACTAATGATGAGACAAAATTAGAACGTTCTGTCATCAATTTTTCTGTTGCAAGGAAGAATGTCAATAGTGGATTCTCAGCTGATAATGTAGAATGTAGAAATAAGATGATTATAAAGGAGATGATCAATTGTTGTAACATTTTGATGTACCTGCAACAAAGAAACAGATAGGTTTTAGAATTTAATTAGAAAAAGAAAGGTTTAAATAATATATAATGGAATATGTATAATAATAATTTATAATTGTTTGAATTTTTTTTAGTGATTCAACTTCAAATGCAAAAATAAACAAGTATTTTCAAACATGTTGAATAGTAAATAATGCAGCAGCTTTTGGAAAAAAAAAAAAAAAAAAAAAAGAAGAAGTTTATCTGCACTGAAAAATATTAAAACTTAATAATTATGCTAGTTCACTACAGAAACATGCATGCATATTGCATAATAATATAATGTATGCTATATATTTTATAGTTATTATTATACTACATATAGCATAATAGTTTAAATTTTAAGCATATTATACTTAAATGCTATGTATTTTGTAATTACAAAATAGCAACTTTTGTGTTATAATGTAATTTATTTTTTACTTGTACTATAACCTTGTAAACAAAAAAATGAATGTGAAAAAGATGCAGATTCGAAATAGAAAATAAATCTTTTTTTTTTCTTTCTTAAAATAATACTTATACGATACGTACTTATAATATTAGTGAATAGGAAATTATATTCATAAAGCAAAGAAAATGAATTTCAAAACGTAAAGAACTTAATAATAATCATTTTTGGAGAGAAAAATGGTAAACTTTAAAAAACTCGAATTTATATAGTTATAATATAACTTTTAATTTGTTCGCATACTTTTTTATTTACCATAATGTTTCTCGTGTTTATAGCAAAATTTTGAAAAAAAAAATTGCCATCTCTGTAAACAAAAATAAAATTACTGCAAAAAATAGTAATTTTACTTCTTTTTTTTTATATAGAAATGAAAAAATCGGGATGTGAAAATTTATTGAAATATTTGAAAGCTTACAAAAAAAATACACCACGCATTAAACTGTCAAATTCTTTTATAAAGTTAAAAATATGAAAGTTTATTATTAAATAATTCAAGCTAAAGAATGTTATCAAACAATCATGTTGTATGTTCTGTTAAACAAAAAATAACAACAAAACAAATTTATAAAAAATAATATTATATATAACATAGCATTGCAATGGAATTTTAGTTTTTTTTTTGAGAATGGGGCTTTCATTTTTATTTATATAAAATATTAATACAGTTTTATTTTTCTTTTATTAAAAAATTCTAATAGGAAGAAAGGAGAAAAAATTAAATCTTTTATTATTTATTTTGAATTGTAAATGCAAAAAAAAAAAAAAAAAAAAAAATTTTACGCTACATTTGCAGTTGCGATTGAAATTAGTCATAGTTTATATATTGAGGAGATTTTATGACTTTCTCACAGTTGGTTTATTGATTACAAGTGTTCAAATGATTTATTATTATTATTATTATTACTGAATAAAGTTATTATTCTACACAGCTACTATTTTCTATGTTGGAATTTTTTTTACTTTAATCTTCTGTTGAGACGATGTAATGTTTTCAAGCAAATGTAATCAACACTAATGAATGATTTATATTTAAATTAATTAAATGTCATATTTAAATATATGAATTATTTATTTTATATTACAACAAGATGTTAATGTGTTCAACAAACTATTTAATTTTAATTTTTTTTTTAAAGTGATTTAAATTTTACTTTAATAATCTGACTATGATTCTTTTAATAATTAATTAATATTTATCATGAACGAAACATTTTCTTAAAAAGTCCAAAAAATTATTAACATATTTTCTACTTTCTGAATTTAATTATTTGAAATTCTATATGCATAGAAAATTATATTATTATTATTTATTTGCAGCAATTAAATTCATTATTTATTTTCACTCTAAAAAATCATGAATCACTGACCTATACCACAAATATTCCACGTTTGAAAAATATTTAATTATTTACCGTTGAAAACATGAGTTGTTGTTGTTGTTGTTGCTGTTTTTTTTTTTTTTTTTTTTTTTTTTGCTCAATGTGACATGTACAATATTTTTGTCATTTTAACAGCACTAGTTTTCTCATGAATAGTATGCAATACCAATGGATAGAAAATTAAGGGTCTCCTGCCGTTTTTCCGCGCCCAACTGCAATTGGTCACACGTCACCACAGATAAGAAGTATTGTAAAAGTTTTCTAATGATTGTATTTTAGATTCTCAATTTTAGATAAATTTCTCATGTAATATCTCCTTCCCCTTCTCCAACATATTAATCTTATAATAAATACACTTTTTAAATTTATTAACTGTATACGTTCAAAAATGTGTCGAAAAACAAACAGTTTGACTTAAAATATTGTTTTGAAAACTTGCAAAATGTTTGATTTAGAAATTAACAACTAGCGTATTTAAATATCACCAATTCACACTTTTTCAGAAGTAGAAAGGTATATACATATATAAAAAAAAGTTCAATGCGGAATATTTACATTAAATAGAAATTTTTGCGAATTGGCAGAAGTTGAAATATATTAAAAAGTTGAGTTACAAAATAACGGGGGAGGGGGGGGGGGGGAAACTTACAATTTACTGATAAAATATACAATATATAAATATACTGAATTTTGACACATATGAATATATCCATATGAATGTTACCATATATTATAGTGATATATTTAAATAATGAGCTTTGAACACGTAAAAGTATACATCTATAACATCCCTTCTTTAAAAATGTCCAGCCTCTTTGCAGAAGTTTAGTAAAGCTATAAAATAAATAAAAGGATAATGCAATTAGAGGTTAGGGACCACTGCAATTATCTAGAACGCTGCAACGGTAATCCTTATTCATCTATGAAATTTTGTTTCTTTATTAATTTTATACGCATCATGATGAAATAATGTAAATATTAAAAAGTATCATATGTGTATTTCCCCCTTTTTTTTTTTTTTTTTTTTTTTTGTGTGTGTATATTATTCAACGATGCATTACACAGTTACTATTTTTATATCTATAAAATCACCAAGCATAAAACTCGTGTTAACTGACACGTTACATGCTTTATGTTTACATTTCCTTACTATCTTAATAACATCTTGTGAACTCAGCTTTAATTTTATCTAAAGAATTTTGTCTATTTTTCTATACACCAATAAAATTTCATACATAACTATTTTTTAATGAAGGTCAAGTTCATGGGAAAGTAAAATGTGTTATTAATTATTAATTACATGATTTCTCTTGGATAGAGTTAGAGAGAATTCTATAAAAATGTATTTGAAACATTTGTCATATTATATAATATAGTCCAGGTAAAAAATTAAATAATTTCTAAATAATAAATGCTTAGCAATAGTTTGAGAGCATTGACGCTGTTACCAGATTAAATTAGGTTTTCAATTATGCGGGGAAAAAAAAAAGAAGTAAAAATTAACTAATTTCCCCCAAAAAATAGCCAGAAACTCCCTTTGTCCTATTTTGAGCAATGTTATTCATTGCTCTATTATGGCGTCGAAGCGCACACAGTATGACGTCATGAGCAAACACCCTATATAAAGCTTTATCTCAGTATGTAGTATTTTAATTTTTTTATTATAATAAAATAAAGATTCACGCTTATTATAGTTTAGTATTTTAATTTAAAGGTCCTTGCAACATAATTTATGCAAAAGAAATCAATAAACCAACATGTGTGTTGTATTAAAATCCATAACATTATCGTCAGTTACATATATCCTAACAGGAAAACACTAATTATAAAAACGACAAGATACAATTTTTTTACCTTAAGCCAATTTTCATATAACAAGTTTCTGATGGAACAATTTTCTAAAATGACGATACAGCTATTAAATTATAATTAAGTCACTTTGTTGGCTACTTGACTTTATTCTATATATATATATATATATATATATATATATATATATATATATATATATATATATATATATATATATATATATATATATATATATATATATATATATATATATATATATATATATAAACTCTTATTAACTATTAGTTATATAGTGAAATTTACCATCATAGTTCTCCCAAGAAAAAAAAAGTGCACTGTTTAATAATGACAAAAAATGACTTTCGTCGCAGATATTTCTTCCGATCGTGAGTAATATAATTTGATGGTCAGTTTTCTTAAAATCCAGAGAAATTTCTTCGTGAGAAACAGGTACTTTTACTACTTTTATTTTTATTTTAAAGGACAATCATATGAGAAATAATGATCATATACATATAATATGTATCATTAACCATCATATTATTTATTTATAATATATATACTGTATATATATATATATATATATATATAAATAGTATTGAAAAAAAATACTGTTACAATTAACAAGAAAAAAAAAGTTATGTGTGCCATATAATATTACATCAATTGTATAATTTTCTAACAATTAAATTATTACATCTTAAACATTTTAAAATACATCAGCAAATCACAGACCACAAAATTAGAAGAACCTATTATATAAACTAGAGAAAGCACTTTTATTTATATAGTAATTTTAAATTGTATATAAATTTATGTCAAAAGATGACTATTAAAGATGTAGCAAAATAATAAACCTTTGTTAACATCATAGTTAATAATGTTTGTTTATTTACGTAAGTACTAAAATAATATCACGTAATATGGATAAAAGTAAAATAACATTTTCTCCAGTAAGGTCATGGGCAAAAAGAAAACTTTTTTTTTTTTTTTTTTATTTTTTTTACTTTTATTATATTGCTCAATTATCTTTGTTGATATAAGAAAGAAAAAGCGTGGTAAATTTGTTAGATATAAAACGCGTATAAAAAATTTACAGGAAATTTTAATAATTGATTATCAATTTTATTTCTAGTAGGAAGCTATATAACTTTTTAGCCCTAAGATATAAGTTACACTGTTGAACATTGTTACAAGATTTTTAAGTAAACTTTAAGTAGAATTGTAATAAACATTTAGAATACTTAATTTTAGAAACGTGTTATACTGTTTATTAATTATATTGATTTTTTATGACTATGGTGTATTTTTTTGCAGTGATTTTACTGATTTTGACAAGAATAGAAGCTAGCATACTGTTAAATATTATTAATTAATTTTTGCAACTTGATAACTCAAAAACTAGAAGTATTTTGGGTCTAAATTTGTGTTTGACCGTCCCAAAAAAAAAAAGAAAGAAAAAAATTATTGGAATTAACATTGGGCCTTGTGGGCTTAAAATTTCCAAAAATTATATATAAAATTAATTTACACGGTGACCCCTCAAAATTTTTATATATATTTGAAATTGTCTTAAGCTGAAGTATCATTGTGCAAAATTTCAGATTTTTTTGACGAGAAAAGTTTGAGTCTAATGGCCAACGTCGGTACCCTACTACCTAATTCTTATTGTTTTTTATTTATTAATTAAGGATTAAATTAAAAAAAAATATTTAAATTAAAATACAAGTTTCAAATTTCAACTGCTGGCTGAATCTAAATTTCTCGACAGTACAGAAATTGCATTAAATTAAGTACATCATTTACGAAACTAAAAAAACAAAATTAAGTTAAAAAATTGTAATTAATGAGCATAATTATAGTATATTATTCAAATTAACTTTTTTGTTATTTATTTTGTGATACATAATCTTGACGCAAGTGCATTAAGAAGTGAAGATCCACTAAACATAATTGATCCTATATCCAGATAACAAAAAATCTAGAGAACTTCAAGTTTTAAGAGACCAAAAAAACTGAAAACTAGTTATTAAAAAAAGTTGAAATTCCAGAAGTGATCGATTGCTCAATTTTAAATTATTAGTTGAAATCTTTTATGACATTGAACTTATCAAATTCTAGAATATCTTGAATATTTTTAACTTGGAGTGTTTTAATTACAGAACTTTGAGTGACGTTTTAGATGAAAGGTTCATCTTACTGATGTAATAGTTTACATTTTGGTTGTGAAATAATATACTTAAGTAGTTAAGTATAAGTCTTGTAATATGTAGAGTATTATGTAGAATTTAAAAAATGCATTAAAAAAAGTTTTTTTTTTTTTTTTTTTTTTTAATAATGATATTATTATACACTCGACCAAGATTAAAAATATTTCAATTCAAATGTTCTCGCAACACTTTCTTTGTTATTTAAACAGTATGTTATATTGTTATACTTGCAGTTGAATTTAAATCGTAAAAACTTTAATCTTATTCAAATGTACTCTTAATTTTATAAAAAGTTATAAAGACAATATTGATGAAATATAAAGCAAGTGTAAAATATAATTAATATAAATGTATTAGAATGCAGTATGTGAATGTGTGCAGAACTTTTTCTTTTAAATGAATTTAAAGTATAAAACATATTATATTTTGATTTTTGCTTTATTATTTTAAGAAGTAGCATGAAAATAAAGAAATTATAATGTAACTGACCGTTTAGAATTCGACGACAAAAAAGAAAGAAGAAGAAGGAAAAAATGTACGCGTAATACAGAAATTTCGTATTTCGTAGTTATTCAACTACTCTCATCAAGGAAATATTATGTTGATATTATTATTGATGGGTAGTTTCATCAATTACTATGTTGCAGTATAGCTTTACTTCGTTAGTGGTGAAAAGCAACTTTGCTGAACAGTATTACTTAAACTCTCCAGTCTTTTTTTTTTTTTTTTACTTTTTATGTGAAGAAAAAAATTAGCACGTAAAACATCTATTTAAATATTTTAAAATAATTTTTTCGTCAGAACCAAAATTTTAAATGCATTATAGCTATTTTGGTTACAAAAGGATTGCTTATTTTCCAGTAATTGTTTTAGCATTTAGCTATAAATAAATGTATATCAAATTCGTATTTCCGCATTTATTTTCTCGACACCTGCAAATGACTTTTGATCTGTAGATGTCACGGGAGCAGCAAAACAATGTTCTAACCTACATTTACGTATATCAATAACAGACACTACAGTTAAACTCCAAAGTATGTGATGCTATGAACTAGAGTACACTTTTTTATGGTTTGAATAAATGTTACACTTAAAAAAAAGTAATATTAATTTAATTAAAGGCTTTATGTTTTTCTTTTCCACAAATGGCACATAAAAAAAAGTGACATAAAAGGTTTGGTGACGTTACGAGATACACATTTTACTCTTACTTTTTTGTGGAATCGTGATTCATTGAGCATAAAATCAAGTCATTTATAAAAATTTCTAAAAAAAAAAAAAAAGTAAAAAATTATGCATCTTTAAAAGTTTATTTTTGTTATTATAACCATATTTTTAAATTTTATTCTCATTACAATGTGTGGCATAAAAGTGCATCATGATTTCTTAATTTAGATGGGATTGGTGATCTTTGGTGCACATTAGAACAATTTAGGTATATTTAAGAATAATATACTCTATTGTCATTTAAATTTGAATATTGTTTTATTTGAAATTTCTATATGACGGTATGAAATATCGCACTATATAGAGTTCTCTAATTTAAACAACCTATAGAGAAAAAAAGTGTTTTATTTCTTTGAAGTTTTATAGCTTCATCCTTACCATGTCAAAATAATCTTAAAGATTTACTCAAAATAGATAAGACTTTATATTGTGTATTGCAACTTATACAAAATGTATTTATACTTAAAATATGTACGTATGCATGGTATAGTTATAATAAAAATATATTTACTAAAAAAAAAAAAAAAAAAAAATCTTAAATCTAATTTAATAAATATTTTAATTATATAGTTTATTTGCATTGTTAAATTAAATACATTCTGCAAGTGCATAAGAATTTATTTGAAATAACCAAAAACTTAATAAACATATTTATTAATGATAATAATCCGCAAGAAAGTTGATTTTGCTATTAAAGTATGCAATAATTTTCAAAGGAGCAAGAAGTAAAAAAGTTGTTAACCTCAAAACACACCAAGAAAAAAGTGTAAACAAAAATGACCATGATAATGAATGATCAAAACATATATCTCAATGTTATGTATTAAAAATAATTGTAAATGTAGTTAAATAACAGTTATTTAAAGTAATGCGTATAATTATTTTAATGATATATAGTGAAACAAATTTAAGTCGGTATTGTATGTAACTTTAAAAATAATAATTGAATAAACAAATTAAGATGTAAGTAAGTAAGTAAGTAAGTAAGTAAGTAAGTAAGTAAGTAAGTAAGTAAGTAAGTAAGTAAGTAAGTAAGTAAGTAAGTAAGTAAATAAGTAAGTAAGTAAGTAAGTAAGTAAGTAAGTAAGTAAGTAAGTAAGTAAGTAAGTAAGTAAGTAAGTAAGTAAGTAAGTAAGTAAGTAAGTAAGTAAGTAGTAAGTAAGTAAGTAAGTAAGTAAGTAAGTAAGTAAGTAAGTAAGTAAGTAAGTAAGTAAGTAAGTAAGTAAGTAAGTAAGTAAGTAAGTAAGTAAGTAAGTAAGTAGATAAATAAATAAATAAATAAATAAATAAATAAATAAATAAATAAATAAATAAATAAATAAATAAATAAATAAATAAAATAAATAAACAATCAAACAAATGAATACAAAGAAATGCAAACTTACGTTTAATGATACATTTGATGTGGACCAAACCAGCACGATGCTATATACCTGTTGTTTTGACTGATCACCAAATCACCACATTCACGTTTGATAGTTAAATAACAAGTGGATACCACAGAGAGCTTTGGTAATGTTCTTTAGTGGCGCCGCTACTACTACTATAATAATACATAATACCCCCTTTTGCCATGCTATGATAATAAGGACGAATGGCAAGCGGAGAGTGAACGCGGTGAAAGTGTTTCAAGAACTGAAGCGCGTTAAATATTATTATATAGTCGAATTCAGAAAGAAATTATTATTATAAGTCGTAGTATTATAGTAAAAAAAAAAAAAAAAAAAGTTGACCGAGTTACATATAAAATAAATTTGTTATGCTTAATTAATCATTATTTTTTTTAATTATTATTATCATTTGTCTCTACTACTGTTTTTACTTCTAAGTTAGTGACATAAGATAATTGTATAGTTTGAAATGATTTGCTAAAAAAAATGAAGTTGAACAGAAATATGTATGTTTTTTTTTTAAATGATTTTTTCTGTGCAATATTATTATAGTTGTCTTAAAATACAAATTTACATGTTTTTTTTTAATTAATCACAACATTAGAGGAATTTTCTATTCCTACGTCATTCCTATTCCAACGTCAAAAATGAATTACTTTTTAATGAAATGATAGTGAAAAATATCAATTAAATTGCGGTTTTGAGGCTATGATAAACTATTGAAAACATTAGTTTAATATAAAAATATTATTAACATTAAAAAAAAAAAATAGAAGAAAAAGAAAACTATCCAAGACAAAAAGTTTGCATTGTGATGACAAATTATGTGCATTGAGAATGGTCAGTTTACAGATTTTTTAAAACTAAATTTCAAGGTCATCAGCTTTGCTTTTATTTTTTTATTTTTAATTTTTTAAGGTAAAAAAAACCGTAAAATTTAAGCTTTTTTTATTACTGAAAAAGAATGTTAGAAATTTAAGCATTCAAGACGAGAACAATAATTTGTTTTATTGTGTTAATGATTTGAATAAAAATGATACATAATTATCTTTTGATCCGAAAATATTTTATTATTAAAATAATAAATTTAAGTATAATAATAATAAAACGTTAATACACGTTATGAGCTATTAATACAGCAAAGTACTTTCAGGTGAAATAATATACGGAAATAATAACGTTATACCTTAAGCAGATTACTACCTTAATACGGGTTATATAAAAAATAAACAATGGTATAATAATAATAAATTAATGTCATTATATATACGTAAAATGTATCAATTTGTAGTAATTTTTTTTTTTTTTTTTTTTTTTTTTAGCATAATGAAGACATAATTATAATAAAATGATTCAAAGTTAGATTTTACATTCTGTACAAGGTGGTGAAAATAAACATTTAGACGAATCAGTCAGCAATTAGACGAGTAGATAGTTTTCAATATCAGTTATTATTAGGGAGAAAAACAAACAAACTACAATATGTGTAAAAATAAGTAAGATGATCAATTGCAAAGCAAAAAACAGTAAATATTTGATCTTAGGTTTTTCCCAGCTTAATTTTGCACGATTTTGCATCAAAATGCTTCAATTTTGTGGCATCGTTAAACCAATATATATTTTTTTTTTGGCCAATTTAAAACTATAGCAGCAGAAAAGAAAGAAAAGAACTTTTTTAATGAGCAGTTAGAATAAAATAAGTATGAAATGAATTACAATTGTCAATTTGAACAATAACATAAATTAATTCTAACTTCTTCTTTTTTTTAATTTTGTAATTTGATATAAATTGGTTGACGCAGAGGAAAATATTTCAAAAATTTCTTATGTCATGAAAATGAAAGTTGACTTAAACTTTAATAATATGATCTCCCACCCCCTTTCTCTGTCTATAAACATTATACGTATATTAGTCATATATTTGTTATTAATATTCACTTACACTGTGGTTAGTGATATATGACAAATAACTTCCACATGAGAATATTACTTACAGTACAATGGCACCAAATATATTAATATCTAATGAATTATTAATTTCATTTTTATCTAATATACTTTATGAAATGATTTTCCTCCTTTTTATTCTTAGAATAAAAATAGAAATTTGACCATAATTATAAAATGACCCTTCAAATAAGGTTTTGAAATTCACTTAAAAAGTGCGTCAGTTTTCCTTAATGATGAAAATAAGGTATTGCGGTAATATGACGTAAAGTTATTATAAGGCAAAAAAAAATTTATAATTTAGGACAAGACAACTCGAAATATTGCGTGTAAAAATAAACTTGGGAGTCACCAAACAAAATTTTGATTTTTCATTTTAATTGAATCTGAATTTTATTAATATTATTATTTTTCACTTTAATCTGATAGTTATGGAACCTGAAATTTGTATCATAGGTTTGATTATTACCGTCAACTTTCAAATTAAAAAAAAAAAAAAAAAAAAAAAAAAAAGGTACCACATTTATTATACTACTTATGATTTTTTTTAAATATATTTTTGTAATATATAATTTTTTATACTATAGTACCTTTTCAGTCCCAGTATACAATACAATGTACATCAGATAATTCAATAAATAATAGAAAACAAAAAGAGAAAAAAATGAGATAGAAATACAAAAATTGGACCAGATAACGCCCTTGAATTTACACATTTTTAAAGCTATTTTAAGCGTTCTAGAGTAGATAGGGGGTCTTCAAAAGTAAGAAAACCTTTTTGACAAATGAAGCATATTTTCGTCATTCTAAGAACCGCACAAAAACGTGGCTAAAATTTACAACAGTGAAATAATGTTTTAAAAAGTCAGGGACTGAAGATTTATAATGGTTAAATACTCAATTTTATGAATTCTTTATCGAAATATAATTCTTAAATAATCATTTCTAGTAATATTATTTTAATATCTTTTAATATCTGTTTTGATGCATATTAATTACATACTCTCTATTGTTATAGAGGGAATTATTTATTGTAATCCATGCTTACGTAAAAGATTTTTAATGTACATTACAAAAGTTAAGATTTGCACAGTGTTAAATTATTAACTATATTAACCTATTTACATATGCATTAAATTGTATATTAACTTAATCTTTGTGTATGTTTGAATGATAGTTTGTAATGATATAATGTTCTAAATAGTATAAACTGGAGAGTCATGGAAAGTAATAAAATCTTTTTAATCTTTTACTTTTATATAAGTTGTGTTTTTCACCTTGTTAATTCTTTTGTATTGCAATATTATTGGTATATATAATACTGTATCATTACAATTATTACAACTTTTCGTGCGAAACTTCAATGTATAAATTTAAATTTCCATTCATGCAAATTAAATTTAAAATAAAAAGTAAAGATAGTGTGATTATTATCACAGTGAAACAAAAAATTATTTAAAAAAATTTAAATTAAAAAAAAATTAAAGAATAAAGTTTCAAATGTAAGAATTAACCATTTAAAAATGTAAACAATGAGACAACTAAAAATTACGAAAGTGACATATAACTATAACAATGCGGCGACATTGCCTTATTGATTACATTTTTTTTTTTTTTTTTTTTTTTTTTTTTGCTTTTATATTTGTTTTGAGACATTGCTCAGATTTCTTGTTAATTTTTACGTAAACGTTGTCATTTTGCAACATTCAAGGTTTATTATTGTTATTATTTAATCTATAAGTAATATCCATTTTTTTAAATAGATAAATAAAATAAGAAAAAAATAAAAAGGTGTGTTTCAATCTGTAAAATTATGTTTTCAAATCATATATTTAAAAAAAAAAAACTTTTTGAAGGTACCTTCAAGCTAAAGTATTTTAGGTCGGATTATATAATTTTAAAATCCATATCTTTCTTTTGACTTACACTCATATACTCAAACACTTATATATATATATATATATATATATATATATATATATATATATATATATATATATATATATATATATATATATATATATATATATATATATATATATATATATATATATATATATATATATATATATATATATATATATATATATATATATATATATATATATATATATATATATATATATATATATATCAGGGCTTAAAGTAGATCTGAAGTCTTACCGGAACGCAAACGTGAGACTATTCCACAACCCATTGGGGGGTCTGGGGGGCTGCGCCCACCAGTTGCCCGCCGCAGGTGAAAATTTTTTTGAAAAAGGGGCGTGGCTCTCTTATTTTTTGCTTAATTTTAAGCTAAAATTTTGTTAGCTAGGTTTAAAAAATTAAAATAAAATTGCTTATAATTAGAGACCGGATTTTCAGGTGATCACCTTTTTGTTGCTATGAATAATATGTTCCTTTTTTATAAGAATGTCCACGAACTAGCAAATTTCGAGCCGTTTGAGATCAACTTTTTTTTTTTCCCCCTTTTTTAGTTTTTTACTTTTTTTCGCCCTTTTTCACCTTTTCATCAAATTTTTTCCCCTAAAAGCGGATTTTTTTTTAAGAATTTACAAAACGTTTAAAAAAAAATGATTTTTTACCGAAAATTTTCAAAACAGAGATTCATTGTATGTCATCTCAAGTGACAATTTTTTAAAATTATTTTTGAATCATAATTTGTTGTTTTTGTTTTAGGTTGTACTTGTAACCACAAAACACCTATAGGCAGTATAGCATACACTAAAAAAAAATATAATAAATAAAAGAGTAATTTTATTTATTTTTTTAATTTTTCTTTTTAATTTTATCACGTACCCTTTTCTGATTTTTTTTTATTTTTTTCATCACCTTTTTTGTGCAAAAAAAAAAAATACCTTTTTTAGACCCTCTTTTACCAAAAATTTCACCTGAAAATCCGGTCTCTACTTATAATTAATTTAATTTTTAAATTACTTTGATTTTTAATGAAAAAAATTGTATACAATTTTATAATAATATTAATATGTACTGTATTTTAAAACAACTTTTTTTTTAATTTTAATTTAGGAAAACAAATTACATAAGACAAGATTTTTTTTATATTTTCAAAAGGTTACTGGTTAATATTAAAATTATGAGTGTGGAATGCCATCAGGTCCGGGCTGGCCGTAAGACTTACTGGGCGATCGCCCGGTGGGCCCCTGCTAATCACGTGTTTACCGGGCCCCTTGGGCTCGAGATATATAGAAATATTTAGTATAAAAACATAAAAAGGGGGCAAAAAAGAAAGAAACAAAAAATGAAAGAAAGAAAACAAAATTATATAGTTTTCAAATTTCAATCAGTTGCTCCATCTTATGGCTTTTATCCTTGAAATTTTGGTGGATTAGATTGGGGCATATCATTGATAAGCATTAATTGATTTTCAAGCAATTAATATTTTCTTATAAAAATAAATGATTTAGCGCAAGAATTAAAACACAATGCAATGTACTACTGTGACACATAAAAAATGAAGAAAAAAAATATATAAACAGAGGGGCGATTGAGGTGTGTAAATCCCTGGGCCCGCTAGGTTTGGGGCCCCGGGACGAAGCCTTGTTATAAAATGGCAAAGAAAACTAAAAAATAAGGCGTAGAAGAAAAAGATAGGGTAAGTAGGAAAAAAAAGTGAGATAAAACAAATTTATAATCAAATTAATTCAAATATAAAGATGGCTTTCAATTACACCAAACAATTTAAAGCACAGATAAAATTCAATTTCTCGTAATATAATTCTTGTATTAGTTGTTTATTTTACCTGTTGTAAATCAAAGGTCTGCCCTGATTCAAAAAGTTAAACAAAATTTACTATAAATAGCCCAGCGTAGATGGAATTTTTTACTGACAAAAAAAAAAAAAAAAAAAAAAAAAAAAAAAAAAGCTCGCACTTCCTAAAGTTTCAAATTATCACAACACCACAAACTTAACGTTGAATTACAGTATTAGTATTTTCAGACTAAAAATTTTAAGACCATCTCTATATAGGCCAAGAGCTGAAAGAGTTAACTTTTAATTAACGTCTAAAAACTTGATTACAGATATGACATTGCTTGAATAGAAAAAAAAAAGTTAAATTTATCTTCAAATTTGCAAAATTATATTTCAAGAAATACTAATTTTATTGTATGCAAATTTATGAACATTGATGATAACAAATATTAAAATAAAAAACAAAAAAGATTAAATACAATAAATGCCATCCTACACGTATATCACTAAAAATTGTAAAATTCAAGCTATAAATTGTGTTATTTTTTCTATTATTTTCAAATTTTCTCTAGCGGACAGGAGGGCAAAGCCCCCCTGGACCCCCGTAAAAGAGGGCTGGCGCTTCCCTTAAACCCCCCTTAGTATGTGTGCCCTTTCTCACGAGAGCGCCCGGCGGGCCTTTACGTCCCAGCCCGGCCCTGATTATGCCACATCATTTTGATTGATTATTTGATGAAAATATGCTGACTTATGAGTGAAATTTGAGAAACATTCTATTCTATTTATTTTTTAACTTCGGTGCTCATAGAATTTAATTATAGATCCACTTTTTTATTAATCTATAAATTCAGCAAAAATCATCACTTTTAATTTTAAAATTATAAAATAAATTGATTATATAATAAAGCCAAGTTATAGAAAACCAATGGAAATATAAGTTTGATTTTCGTGATATTTCATGTCATATCGCGATGGGTTCACTAGATATCTAAAAAATAAAAAAAACTGAACTAAAATATATTCACGAAAATTCAAATAAATTTGAATATATTTGTTTTACCTCAAATTTTTCTTACCGGAACTGCGTTCCGGCAGACAAATTCTTACCGGTACGGCGTTCCGGTGTGTTCCGGCTTACTTTAAGCCCTGATATATATATATATATATATATATATATATATATATATATATATATATATATATATATATATATATATACATATATATATATATATAAGTAAACAAGAAAACATTATTATATGTCTAATTTTTGTCATTTTTGTTCCACCAATCCATTATTTGTCTTATTGCATGTTGATTATTGTATTTTGTTTTAATATTACTATTTTGTTTATTACTTTTTTATAAATGTTTGTTATGGTGGAGATAAATAATGCTAATCATACCTGCATTTCTTGTATCTTTGATGTAACTATTTATTGCTTAAATATACTGTTCTTCTGTAACTTTGTGGTCAAGGTTTTGTAAAATAGGGTTGTCAAGCCCTCACAAAGCCTTAATGAAGTTATTAGTAATTAATACTTATATAATACGAAGCTTGTATAAATTACACATCAGTTTAGAATATGTCAATATTTTAAACCTGATGCTATTGGAAATACTCACCCTTAATGATTGTTTGAGGCTAGTTAGGTTATGCTAGTTAAATATTAAATTAAAATTTGTCTTTTTTTAAACGTATGTAAATTTAAATAATTATAAAATATAAACAAATACAGAAGCAGACGAGACAATTATAGAACTTTTTTTTGTATTTAAAATATTTATAACATAGAGACCATTCTCACCTTCAAATAAATGATTTGTTATTTTTAAAGGTTACATAATACATTTAAGAAAGCATGGTGTTCTTTATTTATTTCTGTTCAATGAAAAAATTTGCACTATTATTATTTATTATTATATTATTTTAGTTACCAAAAACTTATTTTAAATTCTACAATCGTTTCATTTTTTCATAACATTTTCTAATACTTTTAACAATGTCAACAAAATATATAAACAAACTTGTTTTTTAATGTAACACCAATAAAAAAACATACGAATTATACAGCTATTACGTGTTAAATCGCGGTGTTTTATTTGATACATAAATAATCAATTTATATGGCACGCTTTTTCTAATTTAAGCTAATACATAATATTATTAAACATAAAAATTATTACTTACTTCCTTTATTTATTTTCTATTTTAAATAAAATATAGTTTGATTTTTTTCGCATACATTGCAAACTTTTTAATGAAACAAGTTTTTCAACTTTCGCGCGTGAGTAAACGCGTGAACGATCCACTGCTACGGGGAGTAAAAAAATTGTTGGATAATTAAAATAGCCTTACATAAGATTACTCATATTGCAAAAGTATTAAATATAAAATTTATTATTATTGTTATTATATAAAAGCTTTTAAACTTAAACATTCAACCGATTATAATTTCCTAAATTTAGATTTATAATTTAAAGTTTTATAGAAGTCATATAATTTTATATCACTATAGTATCACTACGTAGTACGTATATTATATATTATATTATTATATATAATTTAAAAATAAAAAAAGAATGACAACAAAAACTGGTGTATATGAAGTAATATAAACATACATAATTCATAAATGTTATCATTATACAAAACAAGGTATAGCTCACAAATCAGCTAATATTGTTAAATATTATAATACTGTATACAACATTTTATAATTTTTAAGTATAATACTTAAAAATTAAAAAAAAAAAGCTAATTATTTATCTATAAATAAATACATATAAAATGAAAACACGTCATTATACAGGAGAATAAAAGTCAGAACAGTCATTAGTACTATATTGTAAACGACTCGTATACATAATTATACCAGGGCAATTTTCTTTTAAAAATTAATAAAAAATAAAAATAGACCTAAAATTTGAAGAAAAAAAAAATCAAGTATTGAAAATTGTAATTCATGCATACTTTTGATAAAGTTTATGGTACTATAATACTAATACAGTTTGTTACTTTGTTTAAATATAATATACAGTATTTTGCGTTATGTAATGTACACTTGAAGTTTTGCAAATGACTTTCCCCGGTTCCGGAAATACACGCTATACTTATGCAGTCTGTTGTCGGCGTGCATTCACTGTCTAGACTTTATATCTCTTTATTATATAATTGTTTTATTATTATTTTTATGCTATATATCTTTTATGATATTTTAAATATTTATATCAAAATTTATTATATAATGTACGGAATGATATATAAATATATATAAATAAACCAAATATAAATACGACTTAATAATATACTACAGTCGTATTTATGACCACTCATTCATTTAACATTTTTAAAGATAGTTCCTTAGTTCCTTACCTGAGTTAAAAGATAACCGGAAGTTAGCCAGTGGTAAAGTAAAATTGAATAGTGGTATATGTATGTATACCACATGTTTAATAAGTTCTAAAATTACTATATAAAATACATCGTTTTATTTATTGTCCGATATTTAAATTTTTTTTTTCTAATGCTTACTTTTCATTGATGGAATTTTTGATATTCCTTAAGTTTTTGTTTAATCAGTCCCATAAAGTATAAATGCACAAAATATTGAGCTCTATTAAAATAATTTAAAGGGTTGTAAGAAAAGTTGTTTTTTCATGTCAATTTCTTTTATTTGTATAGTTATAGAATGGATTTCCAAGTGTGTTCTTAATTTATATAACTCTGATTGATAATACATCAACATGCTCTTCACAAACTCTCCTCTACATCGTGCACCTAAGCGAACGAACAAGAAAAATCAATTTTCTCTACTTTAGTATTTATACTATCTATCAAAATAGAAAATTCATCAAAAGTGTAAAAAGCTTAAAAAAGAAAAGCTTATAAATAACAATACTATCTTGCTTTTTAGTTATTGTGTGATTTATTACCGCATTCAAGGTGTTGCACTTAAATTTGCAAAATTTAAAAATAAAAAAAATCTTGTATGCATATTATATTATATGTACATTAGGAAGGTGAGACACAATTAATAATAATAAATGGTTTTTATTACTAGGCCAAAAAAGGTACACAGAAAATTGAACGATGCAAAATATAAAATATGTTACAAAAAATATGTTTGCAAAATAAGAACAACATATTTTTAATATAAGGGAATTACGAGTTGTTATTTTCTCCCATACGTTTTAATTTAAGGTGAGCATTTGTATAATTTCCAAATATATAGTATTAGCAAATTGCCTGATTGAAATCGCGGGGACGGAAAGTGTATAATGCAATTTTTACGAACATTTTGTCTTTTATTCTTTCATAACAATTAAAGAAATAAACAAAACATCTCTATAGCAACCTTGATTTTTGTTATAATAATATTAAAAAGTGATGACTTTCTAGAACAAAGATGTTATGATTAAGGTGATAATAATTTTTGATTACATTGTTTTTTTATGTTTGAAATAAATATATAATAGAAATTTCTAGGAGAAAATAATAGTCTGTGTAGTTGATATTAAGTTTTGTGGTTTGATGAATGTTGACAGCGTGAAACAGTGCAGCGTAAAACACGCGAGTTTTCTAGGAACGTCATGCCACGTTGGGTACCGTAATAAAAAACTATTTTATAATCTAATCTTAAGATAAGTGTCTGACAATTATTATCTTATAATTATTTTTTGCTCACATTTTGTATACATTTCGATAAAAAAAAAGCTCTACATAGATCTTATTAAATCCATTAGTCGAAGGAAAAAAAAGCTCGTTATAATATGTAGATTGCTTACTTTGCAGTTATTTTGCACTCTATATTACGTGGACCTGCTAAAAATTAGCAACAATTTCAGAGCCACCACTTTGTTACCACATTAGCTCGTTCTGTAAACTACACACAAAAATTGAGCCGGCTTCGAAAATGTTCCTTTGTTATAAACAGCTGGATATGACGTCGTTACCTGTTTACTACGTTTATACATATGGTCGATCATTGTTATTTCTTTGTTTAGAACTTTGAACTTGATAAGAATGAAAGAATCTCCACAAAAAAAAGTTCCATGCTCTTCATGCGACTCAATTTTGTTTTCTCAAAAAACAAGATCAACCAATGAATGTGTCGTATTTTGTTGGTCTGCCAATCACTGTTGTTGAGATTCACTTTACTTTACAGAACAAGCTATTATTATTACTATTTTCTTAGACATGTGTTAAAGAGTATCATTATTATAATGGGTAAATCTTTTTTTAGAATAGACCACTTTTATTTTTAATGAGGATGGCATACTATGTAATATTTATATAATCAAAGCTAATAAATACACTATAAACAGACAAAAAAGATAAAAAAAAAACATAGCTATAAAAATATAATTTTTCGCAAGTAATTATTATTTAAAAAAACAACAACTAATAATAAATCAATGTTTTTTTTTCCATAAATTTAATTATTATTTTTTATTATATAAGGGTTGTATTTTGTAATTATTTTTCAACTTTTACAACACTAAGAAAATTTCATTTTAAATTAAAACATGTTAGAAAGTTAAGATATAAAATGTATTTAATCGAATTAAAATACAGTTTCAGTTAAAATAAGTACATTACGTAGAAATTACAAAATATATTGTATATAATTGATTTTAATAGGATACAATTATTATATGATATGTATGAAGTAAGGCATAAAAAAATTATTTGTAACAAAATCGTGCTTTTTAGATAGATATTTCAAATTTTGTAATTTTATAAAAAAATAATAATGCTGTTAATAATTTGTGCATAATTTTTCTTATTTTTTTCTAGGTAAATTGAGTAAGAGTATGATATTGTAAGCTACGTTGATCAGTACAATGAAAAAAAAAAGTACTCATACAATTTATATGCGTGGTTTTCGGTCAGGCTAACGTTAACGACTTTACGTTAACCGATTACAAGACTGATATAACTGCGCCCTAGCGCCATGTTTGATTCGTCAATTTCAGATTTCTAAGAAAAATAAAATTTTCTTAAAATGTTTAAAGGAATAGACCAGAGAAAAACATAAGCATTTATATCACAAAACACTTGATGGGATTTACATAAATAACATTAGTTTGTCTCAAAACCCAACAGTAGCCCCGTAGCAGTGATCAGAATATTCGATTTATGCAACCCGCACAACATTGTCACACTAATTTTTGCATGTTTCTGACGTCATAAACATGAATTTTCACGCAAATTGCATACTTTACAGTTTTTTCACGCTCTCTCGTGGAGCTATATTAACATTCTGGAAAAATTGTCAACCAATTTTGAAGATCCCATTTTGTCTTTATTCATTAAAAAGCACATGATGTTTTATGTGGTCTATGGCTTTAATTTTCTTAGCAATACTTCATTTTAATTTTAACGTCTAAAATGCATCAGTATTTAAACAATTTTTTTAAATGGAAAAAAAAAAAAAAAAGTTCTAACCACCAATATTATTTTATTTGCTACGTACATATAGGGTATATCCGCATGACGTCATATTTAATGCGCTTGAAGGCCATGCTGGAGTAGTGAATAACATTACTGAGCACAGGACATACATCTTGGTTTTAGGTAATTTTCTTTGAGAAATCGTTTGATTTTTTGTTATTGTTATATTTTCCTCACATACTTGAGATACTAATTCAACCTATTAACAGCATCAATGCTTCAAAAATATTGCATAGTGTTTTTAAACTGGCAAAATGAGCTATTTTCCTATGCCACCCATATTATTGAGTGATCCAACATGGCGTTGATTTTAACATGAATGCATTAACCCTATAACGTTAAAGCGCAAGCTCGTATGAAGAAGTGCAATCACCCTATATAAAAGAGTTAAGAGGAACTACAATTTAGTTCCCATTACTCATTACTTATAAAATATCCACTTTTTTCTTTACACTAATTTATTTCTAAAGATGAACTATATTTTTTTTAAAACACTATTTGATTTCAATGTGTCTCATGTCAGTTTACTATAGCCTAAAGAAAAAATTTATACATATTATTAACAAATTTTGCGGTCATATAACTATTACAAAAGCGTTATAATAATAAAATACAATTTAATTATGGTTTATAGATATAGATAATAATAAAATAATAATTAAAAACCTGTTTCTATTTCTTAATATTAAATGATTTTTTTCTATAGTTTTGAATGTATTTTTAAATTTCCAAAAACAAACAAAACTATTGCATTCTCTTTTATGCAATTTTATGACATTAGATTTTCTAGATATTACTATAGATGCATTTCTTTTATGTGGTTTGTAATTTAAATACTTTGAATGATGTAATTGACATAATAATATAGTATAAAAAATCGTGAACTTTTATAATGATTAAAGAAGGGAAAAATGAAACAAATAAAACAATATTGAAGTCTTTAGTGTCAATTGTAAATAATCAACAATAATAATCCTCAATTTGGATATATTATTACACCACTTATATAATAATATTTAATATTTGCAATGTTATAATTTATAGCATGAGAAAAATAAATACGCAATAAAGAAAAATAACTAAATTTGTTATCCTTTCTGATAAAGATTCAAAAATAGATGATATTGATGTATTAATGTTCACCCATACAACATTGAAATATTATACAGATAACACATTTTCTCAAACTTCAATATAATGTTTATACATCGTTTAATAGAGCTCTTATGGTTGTGTGATTCATTTTTTATTTTGTATTCTTGTTGTTGTTATTTGTTCGTATTATTATAACTTTTTTTTATTTTTTATTATTAAGTTTTATTTGACAAGACCAATAATGCTTGTTGTAACTTTGATTGTTACTATAAACGGCCTGGGTCAATAAAGATTCTTATTATTCTTATTCTTGTATGAAATTTACTGTATATAGTACGCAAATAAAGTATAAAATACACTTACTTACTTTATTTTAAATTCAATACAAAGTATTTTTTAAAACAACAACTATAAAAGATTAGATCTTTCAGCATTGGTATTATAATTATATTTAATAACAGTAATAACAAATTCTGGCCAAATCGTTATTGCTATATTATTTTCGGACTGGATTGTTTTAGTATAATTATAATTAAGTAATATACATTTTAAATGCTCACATATATACATATAATTATACATGCTTGCAAATAAGTTAGATATTTTAATGTATGAGTAAAAAAAAATTATCATATCTGAATAAAATATCACAATATTATCAGAGATAGGTTGGATTAAAAAAAAATAACAAAAAAAACAACAACATAATAATAATAAATAAACGAGGCGAGTAAAAATAAATTATATAACCACAAAAGTGTGCAACATTATCTTAATTTATTATTTAAAATGGTGATTTTTTTTTAATAAAAACAACAACATCATTTCCTATATTTTTATTCTTCTCTTCTGGCTAATATATGACTTTGATATGGTTTTCTAATTTAATAAATTCATTTTATATATAAAAATTTGAATTATATATTAAGTAGTAATTAAAATTTTCAGAGAAAGCATACTGACATTTCAAGTGTTGTACTTTCCCTGTAGTATTTAAAAACTATAAGTAATATTATACAAGATATTTATAGTAACATATGCCGTCATTTACAAATTAAGTTACATAAAATAAAGAACTGTATTTTATTAACATTTTATGTTTACTCATTATTTACAGTATATATGGGTTAATTATTGCGTAAGATTTACTATATTATTTATTAACATGAATTGTTAATTTTTATAATCAAACATATGTGAAAAACGGAAGTAATATATATATTGAAAGCAGGGCCGGCTTGGGAGCTAAAAGCCCGGGCCGGGCATGTTAAGAAAAGGCCCGCATAGCAATGGGGGGTCTGGGGGGCGCCAGCCCCCCAGTTGGCGCCGCAGACGAAAATTTTTATAAAAGGGGGGCGTGGCACCTGGTTTTTACGCTAATTCTGAACTAAATTTTTATTTTTTCACACTTTTTACAACAATGTGTAAGCCTATATTATTATATTGAAAAAAAATTATGCAATTGAACCATGCCATTTGATATATTTCATAACCTTCAGCCGCCTTTAAAAATATATTAGAAAAAAGTGGATGTATGAAATGTATGATAGAAAAAAAAATCTGCATTGAAGGAATACATTGGAGTGATTTAAAATTATATGTGCAAATAAAATATGTAAAAAAAAAATTAAAAAAAAAAAGAGGCTGAACAAATATATAAATTTATAATTAGACGTGTAAAGAACTTGACATTTTTTAGAACGGTTTGACTTACATCCCTGGGTTGATCTTGAAATAGAGCTTAAATAAAAAAAAAACGAGCCTACACTTGGTAAATTTGATATTTGGGCCGAAATCTCCCCCCCCCCCAAATATAAATAAAAAATAAGCCTGATGAAAAAATTGTGTTTTTGTAAAAACAAGCCATTAATTTAAAAAAAAATTAACTATTATATTCAAGAGATTAGCATGGTTAAAGAATTATATAAACATAATACTAAAAAAATCATGCAATCTTTAAAAAAAAAAAGCTTGTATTCTTTTAAAAAAAAAAATTTCTCCTTATTTTTTTTTTCCACCACGAGTCATTCACGGGCTCAATTTGGTTAAATATTATGAAAAATATATAATAAATATATTTTATTTAAAAAATATAATTATATAAATTTAATAACTTTCAAAAATATAATAATTTGTTGAAATATACGCGCAAGAAATAATGTGGAAAAACACAAATACGGCAGTTTTTTAAGAAGTTAAATTAAAACTAACAATTCAAAAATATGATAATACTTCTATTAAAGTAATAAAAAAAATAGCCATTTTTTCAAAAGGGTCTTTCAACTTCTTCTTATTATTCTTTTTTTCCTCATCAAAACCAAAGGCCCGCAAAAGCAAAGTCCCGGTCCTGGAGCCCAATTATGCAAAAACAGTCCAAATGCAAATGAAATTTGGTTGACTCGCAATGATATATCAATGTTTTTTTTTTTTTTTCTTCATATTACAATAAAAAATGCGCATTCACGAGTAATTTGTGTGCATGCATCATATCCAGTTGCAGAGGTGCCAAACTCATTTTGCATGCCGCGCCAAATCCGGTCCTATAAGAATTATTTGCGGGCCGCAGTCTTTCACTGAATGGGGGTAAAGGCCCGCCAGAGGCGAAAAATTGTTCAAAAAGGGGACGTAACTATTGATTTTTCACGCAAATAATTTACGTTTTACTCAAAATATTAACACCGTGAATATGAAACTAAAAAAAGGGGAGACAAAAACTGTAATTATACAGCAACATTTTTTATTTAAATTTTTTTTTAATCAGAGGTTCCGCGGGCCGCACTAAATGATCTCGCGGGCTGCATGCGTCCTGCGGGCCGCGTGTTTGACCCCCCCCCCTGATGTACTGTGTAAATTCATATTATACAAAATAAATTTTAAAAATGCGGGCAAAATTTTAAACGTTTTTTCCTTTTTCTTTCTTTCTTTTTCTTTTCTTTTCTTTTCTTTTCTTTTCTTTTCTTTTCTTTTCTTTTCTTTTCTTTTCTTTTCTTTTTTTTTTCTTTTTTTTTTCTTTTTTTTTTTTTTTTATTGAAGAGCAGGCCAAAAGGCCCGCAAAGGCAAAAGCCCGGGCCGGGATCCCGGCCTAAGGCCTTATGCCAAGCCGGGCCTGATTGAAAGTAATTGAAGTTGGCGGATACAAAATAAAACAGCATTTTTTTAATCCTGATTAGACGGTACAATATTTTTTAATATCTATGAATTTGATTGACAGCAGTACTATTTTTATTATTATTATTATTTTAAATCATAAGGTATATAAATCTAGCTCAGGCATAACCTTATCGTGTTCAATATATTTTTCAAATTTTAATAACATATTGTATTATACATTACATAAAAAGTCAATCAAAATTTGAATAAGTATTGCAGTTATATTTATTTATTTTTTTCACACTTAAATACACAATAGCATTATCATAATTATTCACGAAAAATATAAAATTTACAAATTGTTCAGTTACATATGTAACTCTTCAGTACAATACAATAACTGAATTGAAAAACGTTTTAACAGTAACTTTGTTAGTATAAACGTTATTTCTTCAGCGGAAAACAGTTAACTCTTCACATCTTAAAAAACTTTGTTATATATCTAAAAAAAATATAATTCTAAAAAACGTTTGAGTAGTAACTTTTTAATTTTTTTCGGGTTGGACTTATACAAATTAAATTCCCATAAAAATAGATTTTGATTAATATAATAATTGGAATACAGAATAAAAATATTTTTATTGAACCAGGCAGTTGATAGCAACATTTTACATGCTACAACAAGCATTGGTCTTGTCAAACTTAAATTAAAAGAAAAAAATTCAATAATAGGTAAATACATAACATTCAATTCAACAAAACAAATACAGAAAACAACAACAACAATTATTTAATATGCAACAGCACTTGCATTAATTTTCGTACAATTGAAATTCTGCCAAACATCAAGCACTATTACTATAAAATAAACTAAATTGGAGTGGGAGGTGTACATTAAAACATCAATATCGACAATTCTACTATTATTATTAAAATATAATCCAATATATTGCATTTATATTGTGAACTATTTTTGTAATTTTATCATTTAAAAACATTGGGTTTTAAATGCACATCTATAAAAGTAATTTTTTTATAATATATTATGTTGCCATATAAATATTTTAGAGAAAAAAGGTTACACTTGATGCAAGGTTACCAAAAAAAATAAAAAATAAAAATAAATAAAATAAACTGCAGACAAAAATTATTAAACCACAACCACAACTATAAAGTTTATTATTCACGTCCTTACATTTAAAATAATTGCATTAAATTGAAAACATTGTTACCCTTAGGTAAATTTAAGTAGAGTTGCGTTTTAAATGTATGTATAGTATAATATTTGGTAAAACAATATTATAATAAGTAAAAAAAAAAAATAATAATAAAAAGCTTATGTAAGAAGTTGATTGCAGTACGTATATATTTATATATAAAAAGACGTTTCCACTGCAAGCTATAATATTATGCACCTGCATTTTTATGCAAAATTGTAGTATGTTAAGTTCATTTATAATGGAAAAATTCTTTAATATATAATCTTAACTCTTATAAGTATAAGTAAATAATAAATAGAAAGGATTATGTTTACATTTATTATATAATTATAAGTTATGCGTAAAGTAATGTGTATAAAAATTTCATAATTTGAAAGTATGAGCATATTTTGCAAAATGTGATGAGCTGAGAGAGAGAGAGAGAGAGAGAGAGAGAGAGAGAGAGAGAGAGAGAGAGAGAGAGAGAGAGAGAGAGAGAGAGTATTTAAGTGATTGATATCTCATAAAATACAATTTAACTGCAAATGAAACACGTTAAAAGGGCATTTAGCATTCCTTTTATGTTGTACAATGGTACGGTACTTTCAAAATTGCGTAATATCGTTAATGAAATAATGAATATATATAAAAAAAATACATTAGGTTATTAGCACCTTAAAATTACAATAATTGCTGATGATATTATGAGATATTATTAATAGCAAAAAGAAAAAAATAAGTAAAAATTGTTTAAGGGTTGTATATGGCTTTTATCTCAAAATCTAAAAAGAAACTTTCAAAACTTTATGATGCCTTTTGAAAGTTAATAGTAACAAAATGATAAAAATTTCAGAACTCGTGACCATACAATAAGAGAGAAAATAGTTATTGACATTAGCATGGGCAATTATGGGACTAAAACTTGAACAACAACAACAACAACAACGACGACAACAACAACAACAACAACAACAACAACAACAACAACAACATCAACATCAACATGATTTAAAATTTAGAATGGTGCCCCCCCCCCCCCAAATTTTATACATTTTTGAAGATACCTTATCCTGATGTATCACTGTGCAAAATTTTAGATTTTTCTTTCTTTACTACTTTTTAGACATACCCTTTTGCCTTAAAAACACTCAAACAATATAAATTATTGACCATTATTGGTTGTTAAAATATAATATATTGTGCGAGATTGTCGGAAAAAATATGATGCAAATTAATTTTATATATAATTTTCTTGTTTCATAGATTTGAAAACTGGTTACAAAGAATGAACTGTCTGCCAATAATAATAATAATTTAGCATCATTTCAACACTTCGAAGAAATTAAAGTAGATGACAATAATCATAAAGTAATCTCTACAACTTTTATATAAATGAGTATCCAATGCTTGTCCTGGATTTTAAAGCATAAATAATCCATTAATATATTTTGTGAACTTCCATAAAATGAGTGATAAAAATATGGCATGTTATTTATATTAGGGAATAGAGAGATTTAGTCACGTAGACCAATCTTATAAATGCTCGTAAAAAAACAAAAACAGATTAATAGTGAAATGAAAAATATTTTAACATTTTTTTTTTAACAGGGTGGTACATGTTATATTAATGCTAGTTAATTCTTATTAATAATTACTGCACGGATAAAAATAAATATGCGATAATTATGCTAGCTCATTTTTAACACAATTTGTTCAATACAGCATAATCTATACTATATTGCACAAAAATTATGTTATATAGCACAAATATTATGTTGTACAGTATAATTATTTATATTGTTCTAATTTAGCATAATTTATGCTATAATGACATAAATGCAGCATAAATTACGTAATATATTCATTTCGTGTGCGTAGAGCAGATATATGTATCTCGAAAATAATTTATTTCCAACATTCTATAGCATAAAAATGCAACAATATAATACAAAGTATATAAAGCTGTAACTTACATTAAAAAATATTGACATTTTAACATACTAGATTTAAAAAATAAAAAAATCACTTCAAAAAGTAGAAAGCCCAATTGTTTTATATTCATTTAGTTTTACGAAGCGCGTATTGCCATCGGTTCTTTTACATTTTCATGTCCAAAAATTTTGTGTGAAAATAAATTGACTTATAATTTTGGTACATTTCCAAATCCTCTTGTATATTTTGTTGGATAATCTACAGTAGCCGCGGAGGTGATCTTATAATTACGCTAATAATATTATGATCGTGAATGCCGTGAAGCGTAGTGATGAAAGCGCGTGCCACAAGCATGTCTGCAGGCAGTCACGTATGCACGACTTTAAATCACGTGACGTTATTCGTGACGTCACATGGTAGCAATATATAGCTACCGGTTGCAATATTACTATAGGAATTTTAGTTTTTTTTTTTAATTAATGAAGCAAACATAATGATGCTAAACAATGATGCTAAAATAAATGGCTAAAAAAAATCCTAGCCAATAACATCGTAGTACACATGGGCCTGACATCATTTCTATGGACTAATTAAGACTTCTACGCATTATTTAAAATCAGCTTCTTAATTTTATGAAGTCATGATAAATGTGTATGTTTTTTATGTGGTGGCCTATGTACTAGGTACCACCATAGTATAAGTATGGTACCACTTACTTCATTGTCCATCTCGGACCGGCTCGGACCCTATCATTAAGTCAATATGCAAAAATGTAGACTTATAGAGTGAAATGTAAATATATAAGTACACCTTGGTGTTTAATAAATAAAATAATTAACTACAATTTAACGTAGTATAATATAACTGATTGAGTGGAGTTTTTGTACTATTTTTAATTGTTAAGCACCATCACTTTCTTTGCTGTCAGCCAAAAGTCTATGGTAATTTGTAAATCAGATTTTTTTGATCGCCAATTTTTTTGACGTATATAGGTATGTGATTTAATGGAGGAGAATGTCATAATAATGTATTTTTATTTATTAATGTTATATAACCTTTTTTATTGACTTATTCATGTATGTATATATTGATTGATTTATTCATTTAATTGTTCGTTTATATATTTATTTATCAATACTTTCCTCACTTCATTACATTGCTCATATTACCATAAGCATTTACAGAAAAAAAAAGTCTATATCAGGTACTATTGTTTTTTATGGTTATAAATTCTAAAAAACCTCTTAATACTTCCTTGACTAAAGTTATACAAATTACTATGTTGTATTGTCCAATGAGTTACAAGAAAGTTGATGTAACTACGAGATGTAATACCTGAGGGTAAAGTTTGACCGCGTGCCTTACAATTAAACAAGTTTTTAGACAAGTCGCCCTCGCCGCTAGCATTAAAAAATATCAACATTTTACGTCTTCAATATATCGTATTGAAACACCTGCTTGCTTCTGTGTTGTTTTAGTGACCTGGGTCAACTTAATTTGTACTGATATCATAATACAATATATTTTGCTATTGCGTAACAATATGATTTATAATGTTTTATAATATTGTATCACAAGGACAAAAATAAGTATACGTAATAATTATGCTATCTCAATGTTCAATACAGTAGTCTATAGTCCACGCCGCTAAGGATGTTCGATTTTTCTTTAAAGAATCGTTTATTTAACCAAAAACTGTCATTTTAAACAAGCGATAAAGCTATTTTAAAATTTATCCTGGCTAATACACAACCATCATAATTTATGCTATATTGTATAGTGATTACATCATAGCATAAAGTTAAGATATTCAGCATAATTAAGATTTAATTCCAAAATAGCAACATTTTTGCTCTATTTAATGCGCAGCATAAATTACGTAATTTATTAGTTCCGTGCGTATTATGTATTATACTGTTTGTATTCAAAAGGATTCAACAAAAAGAAATTGGCTATAGAAAATAGAAGTTTAATTCAATTTTTAAATAATAAAGAACACAATATGTATCTTTTATTCAGAAACATTATCCAAATTATTATTGTTATTTTAATTTAAGACTGGCTAATGCTTTTCTGATCTTTTCCCATGGTTATTCCTTTTATTTATTTATTTTTTCTAATCATATTATATTTCTTCTTATTTGATTGTTTAACAAAAAGAGTTTATTTTTGTAGTGGTGATGGTTTTAATATATAATAATAATAGCAGATCTAATATTAAAATATTATTATTACGATTGGATTGGAACTCACGGAAAGAGTATATTTTAAAAATATATTTTGCTATATAATAATTATTAAGGTAACTTAAAATGAACTCCATGAATTTTATACGTCAATATTTTTAGAGTAGTTTTTTTATTGGGTCCATTAAAACAATAAAAACACATTGAGCGTGTCGTGTATAAACTCCCTATGTGATGAGAAAAAGAAGATTGCTCCATTCGCGGCGTGATCTTACGCCACAAAGAGAAATGAAAAATGTAGTTATTGAATAATCATTTTGAATGTGTAACAAATTAGAGTGCGAGATACTTTATTTCTGTCCGTGTCTCTCACACAATAACGAATAAGTTGATATTTGATAATAGTTTAGGTAGGATAAACGCAAAATTGTGTATTAAAAAAAAATACATCAAATACATGTTTGTTTAATTCAAATTGGCTTTATTCAGTAATAAACAGTACATAAAAACAGAGTTTAACTAAAAGCACAGTCTTTTTACTAAAAATTTGATTTCTATTGGCCTATATGGACATAAAATGCAATCAGATGGAGATTTCAACTGACACAAAACTCCATTTAAATACACGTTATTTCCACATGCCATTAGAAATAATTTTTTTAGTAAACAGACTGTACAGTATAAAAGACTATTTAACTAATTCAGCCGAGAGAAGAAAAATAAATAAAAATACAATCACACAAAAATTATTCCTCTAACATTACCAGTGATTAAGCGCCTGGTAAGATAGGCAACTTTTCTAGCACGAGCTCCAGTCCAGTTAATTACGCCTGAAATGACTCACAATACAATTCAGAGAAAGTGCTGTTAAATTATATGATTGAAAAGTGTCAGTGACATCTATATCACAAGGTTGTCTTACAACTCAATGTTTTTACGATAGATGGCATAAGTTGTGTTAAATATTTATAACTGTTGTGGTGTTAAAAAAGTTGCCTATTTTACAGGCACTGTAATGCTGACTTTTAAATCTTCTAACAGTGCGTATACCTAATTTATTATAAAATCTTAAACATTGTTTTAGGAGAGTGGACAAAAAATGTTCAAAAAATTTTTAGTTTGATTTTGCCGGAAAAAAAAAGTAATTTTTTGTTACTAATTAGTTGATTATAAAGACACCACCAGCTGGAAAAATTTGTAACTGAGCTTAAATAATTTGCAATACATGTGTCGTAGGATAAAATAGAATTAAAATTTTTGTAATATTTTTCTGAGCTACAGTGCTACTGTAGACTTGAGAATATCAGGGTCTGAGATGCGAGATTGCTATTTGATTTGGTCGATATTTTAATGTGAAAATGTTTTACTAATTATCAAAATATGTTAGCTAAATATAATTTTAATTTTATTAAATATTTAAGAATATATTCCTTTTTATATTAATGACGACTGAAACTATTATGAAATACATTGTATTCCTGTATAACTATTTTTGTAATAATTTTTTTGTATTTTTGTGGTATTATGATCAATTAATAAAGAAACTGGAACTGAAACGGAAAAGATCTAAATATTCTATTATATAAAAATATAAATTATATTTAGTACTTAGTTTAAAATAAGACAAAGTAAGATTTGAAAGATTTCGTATTTCTCCGTGTTTTTTAAAAAGTGGTAAAGTACATTTCAAAAATTTTAGACTCACTGGTACTCCTTTTGAATTCCTTTTAACAAATATGCTTTGTTATTAAAAAAGTGCTATAAATTAGAGCAAAAAAATAACAGTAATAAATTGTAAAAAATGTTGCATTACCTTGAATTAAAACATCAGAAACTAAAAAGAAAAAAAAAAAAAAAAAAAAAAAAACTTAATAAAAAAAATATATATATTTTTGTATTATAATATCATTATGTTTTAAAACACCCAAAGCAGTTTTAGATAAAAAAAAATCAGCCATTTTAAACATTCATATCTCATTTTAATGATATTATAATGATAGGATCTTAAATTCACTGTTTGGAACAAATGTGATACATTTAAAATTGAACCAATAAACCTTGAAAAAAATATTTAACTTCTACAGAGGTGTTTTATTATAAATTGTTTTTGTTTATAATTTGATACTAAAAAGTATTTAAAACTATTATTGAAGCATAAAATAATATTTTAACATTGACAATCACGCTACATATATTTTTAAAGTTCAGTAAGAGAATAATTCTTTTTTGTTAAGTATTGCATAATAATTGCTCTTTCTTACCAAATTTAAAAATTTTTCATTTGAATTCCTTCCTATTGCTGTAATTTGAAAGTAATGGTCATTTATAATTATACAATTAGTTACAATTACGTAATCAGTGAAATTTCAGAATAAATTTATTTATATGATGTGTTACTTAAATTTTTACACAACTGTTAAAATAATTTATGAAATCAGACAGTTTGAAGGTTGGTTTGTTTTCAAAAAAATTCATTGAATCTGAAACTTGTCATTATTATTATTAGATTTATTTATTTCATTTTCAACACAAACACTGTACTTTTAATTAATCCAATAAGGTGAAGATGAGAGCAACTTAGTTTACCAATTTGCTACCGCAGTTTTCAAAAATTAATTTTCAAAATTAGAATTAGCTTGGTACACTTAAAAGTGTATCTAATATCTCCCGTAGAAATTTGACCATGGTGGGGTAGATTTCTAAACTACAACAGCAACAGCAACAGCAACAGCAACAGCAACAGCAACAGCAACAGCAACATCAACATCAACATCAACATCAACATCAACATCAACATCAACATCAACAGCAACAGCAACAGCAACAGCAACAGCAACAGCAACAGCAACAGCAACAGCAACAGCAACAGCAACAGCAACAGCAACAGCAACAGCAACAGCAACAGCAACAGCAACAGCAACAGCAACAGCAACAGCAACAGCAACAGCAACAGTAACAGCAACAACAACAACAACAACAACAACAACAAAACACCAAAGATATGATCTTACAATTCTAAAAAACATGAAATTAAGGGTTCCTCTCTTTTTTCCCGCGCCTCGTGTGATTAGCTAGCGCGGTCCACAGGTAAACCAGGTAAACCTCATTGGTGTTGATGATGGAAGCTATCATAAACTAAGTACTGTACTGTTTTTACGTAAGATTTTAGCTGTGCAACATCGATACACATGATGGACTGCAGCTCTTTGCATGACTTGAACTGCGTGCTCGGGTCTCTTGGGGTGTCAATCACTGAAGTGTATACTGTGTATATCATATGTCAACGTGTCCTTATATATGAACCAAGCCATTTTTAAAAATTTACATTGATATACTGTACAATGTGAAAACTCCTATAAGTAGATAGATCAATGGGGAACTGCTGATATTCTCTTTTCTTCTAACCAACAGTGAAGACTTCATGATTATCATGAAAAACAACAACTTGACTGCATTATTTATGTAGTTTTTTTACATTCCCCAACCCCCTCCCAAACCAAATCTATCCTGTTTACTTCCGTAACAATATTAGCATTTCACTGAAGTTTGGCATCTTGGTTACTTAATCCTTTAGCTCGGACTTGCAGATATGGCAACTCCTTTAGTTCACTAGCCCGAATCTCGTTTCAATCTCTTGGTGATTTTAATATCGATACTCTAACTAAAATCGTAATGTTGTACATGCTTTATTTTAGATTTTTTTTTCATTACTTTTTTTTTTTTTTTTTTTTGCTAAATGTTGTGGCCAAGATTCATGTAATATGGCTGATAATCTCTGTATATGGCATAATACAGATTATAATTATTGTTATCACCTATAGGCCAATAAATTAGGTTACTCCCAGGTACTTGCTGGAAGCTAGCACAGGGCTTCATGCTTTTTTTTTTTTTTTTTTTTTTAATTATATTTTTAAATCTTTTTACTTTTTTTAAATGTGGTGTATAATATAAAATTTGAAAATAAAACAATATAGCTATCAATTAACATCTAAATTGTGCTTTAAATTATATGTGTTTATTTATTGTCTTTTGAAATAATAATTTTTTTTTTTTTAAATGTCATATTTATTTCACCGCTAAACTCATCACGTCATCACTCTGTATGACCCAATTAAGAATAAAAATTCAAGCACCATTACGCACTTAATAACCTTCATTATTACATATATAATATTATATATCATTATAAGTATAAATTTTAACACAGCACAAAAAACACGTAATATATAGAACACGTGACTGCACATTTACTTATGCATTAACTTTGCTTTCCATTTTTAAATTAGAGTACATAATTATGTGTTGCAAACACTTTTTTTTTTTTTTTTTTTTTTTTTGGTTAACATTCGTTTGCTTTTGTTACCGTTACACTATAATTCATTGGATAGCCGCTTGTCGACCAAGATATAGCAAACAAAATGTGTTCTGTGTGATGGTTGTGAAGTGATTTAATTTGTGGTGAAGATTTAATAACAGTAAGTAATAGTATGTTGTTAGCTTTCTTCTTTTAATGGATCATTTTACTTGTGATTTTTTTTTATGATAAAATGTATTGATATACTAAAAAAAGTAACGGGTTAATTTACTTTAAATATTGCTGCATATATGATCCATAAATACTTATATGTCCAAGATACAGAAGATTAATACTATGAAGTAAGAGCAAAGAGATTTTTTTAAAAGTAAAACATACAAGGACAAAATTAAATTCTGTACGTAATATTTGTCCGAAATTAATCCAGAAATATTTATGCATAACATCACAATTTAAACTTATTGTATAGCGATTTATAAAAGCATCAAGTTTAATGCATAAAATTTCTATCTCATACATAAAAAAATGCATTTAATACATTTTTATTTTTAGAGTGCATTTTCAGCATAATATTAACTTATGCAATTCCAACATCAATATAATTTGCTCTATAGTAATTGTTAATAAATAGTAATTGTATAGGGTGATTGCATTCATGTTAAAGTCAACGTCGTAAGTGAGCGCTAAAAAAACCTGGGACAGTATAGGAAAATAACACATTGTGCCAGTTTTAAAATACTTCACAATATTTTTAAGAGCTTTGATGTTGTTAAAAGGTTTATTTAGTATTTCAAGTATGCAAGAAAAATAATAATAACCAAAAAAAAAAGTTGATTTTCCAAAGAAAATAGCCAAAAACTATACGTTTGTCCTATGCTGAGCAATGTTATTCATTGCTCAAGATCAGCATCGAAAAGCAAATTCAGAATGACGTCATGCGTGCGAACACACCCTATAATGTAGATATATGTATATGTATATATATATATATATATATATATATATATATATATATATATATATATATATATATATATAATATATATATATATATATATATATATATATATATATATATATTATATATATATATATATATATATATATTATGCGTGTGTGCGTGTGTAATTTTGGTTGTTTAATTAGTCAATATACGTAAATATGAACCTTGTCGATGAAACAGACTTTTAATTGGTATGACGTATTATAAGATTTATATAAGATTTTGAACAATATTATTTATATGTGTGTGTGTGTGCCGTGTGTGTGTATATATATATATATATATATATATATATATATATATATATATATATATATATATATATATATATATATATATATATATATATATATATATATATATATATATATATATATATATATACCTTACCATGTAAAAAAATATTTTTAATTAGATCGAATGTTTTTTTAATATATATTTGAAGTTATCGAGCAAATATCTTATAAAGAATAACTTTAAAAATATAATACGTAATTTTTTTTTTATGAATGGTACAAAAAAAGCAACTTAATATTATGCTGAATACCTGTAAAACAAGGTTCTCAAGTATTTTAATATAAGATTTATTTTAAATTATTTTCATGAAATACTTTCTATTTAATCTTTTAGTAATAATTGACTGACGCATATATAAAAACATACATTGAAACTGAAGTATAAATTTTGCGCAACAATGGAGTATATTGTACTAATAATTTGTTTTTAAATTGAATTTGTGAAAGGAACATAGTGAAGTGTTAAGTGGACACAAAAAATAATAATATTATTTTTGAAAAAATAATAATAAAAAAAAAAAAATCAGGACAAAATCAGTTTTTTTCTTTTCTTTTGTTATTTTTATAATATGACGTAATTTCATAATGTTGCACTAGATTTTCTAATATTATTAAAATTAAATAGTGTTAAGATATAAAAGTTTAATCTAAGATTTTCTTAAATTAAATTTGCACAATTTTAATGCATAAGAATCCCCTGTGCTTTTGTGACCATTACTTGTACACATAGAACTACTACAATAAGAAATTCTTCTTTCATGCTGATTTTGAGATAACTCATAAAGATTTACTTCACTTTATCTCAAAACAAGACTTGCGTAATATCCAAATTCTCTAACATACAAATAATGAACATACATATAATAATACATGTAATAATAAGATTGTATTGTTGCATATATTATTATTATATTTACAAGTACTCTAAAGGTGCATTTACTATTCATATATTCTTCTTCTTCTTTCTTTTTTTTTTCATGTGTTGTAATTTTGCGGAGCAAAATAGTTATTCTCAATTAAAACAATACTATTGAAGAATTTGCTGCACATAGTCACAATAAATAAATAAATATGAGAATGCACCATTAAAGCCATAGACTACATAAAACAACATGTGCTTTTTAATGAATAAACACAAAATGGGAACTTCAAAACTGATGATAATTTGTACCAGAATGTTAATGTAGCCCTACGAGAGAGCATGAAAATACTGTAAAGTATGCAATATACGTGAAAATTCATGTTTATGACGTCAGAAACATGCAAAAATTAGTATAAAAATGTTGTGTGGGTTGCATAAATTGAATTTTCTGATCACTGCTACTGTTGGGTTTTGAGACAAACTTATGTTATTTATGTAAATCCCATCTAGTGTTTTGTGATATAAATGCTTATGTTTTTCTCTGGTCTATTCCTTTAAGTATTTTTTTTAGTTAACTTTATAGTGACAAGGATAATATTTATTTAGCGTTTAATATTACTTAAGCATTGTTGCTGTAACAATAAAAATCCAATCCAACTTAAAATAAATAATAAAATAATATTAATCTAGTTCATTTTTATTTTTCAGATTCAAGATGACGACACTTCTATTCTCACTGCTTCTACTTTCATCCCTTAATTTCGTCTTCTCTGCTCATCCACTATTAGAATTTCTTGCAGTATCTACAGCTATCAATACACAAGGAGCAATTTATTATGATAATTTAATATCAGATACAAATATATTTAGAAAACGTTATGATTTTATAATTGTTGGTGGTGGTACAGCGGGTTGCGTACTTGCAAATAGATTAAGTAAAAATCCTAAAACTACTGTATTATTAATAGAAGCTGGACGTGATGAAAATTATATTATGACTATACCTTTAGTATTCCCTTATTTACAATTAACTGAAGTTAATTGGAATTATAGACCTGAACCACAAGAAGGTGCATGTTTAGGAATGGTAAATGGAAGATGTAAATTTCCACGTGGAAAAGTATTAGGTGGTTCTAGTACAATAAATGCAATGGTATTTACACGTGGTAATAAAAAAGATTTTGATTTATGGGTTCGAAATGGTAATTATGGATGGGATTTTGAAGAAATGTTAAAATATTATAAAAAATTTGAAACAATAATGGTACCAGAATTAAAAAGTCCATATCGTGGTAATGATGGTCCTATACCTGTATCTTATTCACCTTTTAAAACAGAATTAGGTAAAAGTTTTATAAAAGCTGGTCAAAATTTAGGTTATGATGTATTAGATTATAATGGACCAGCACAAACAGGTTTTAATTATTTACAAGCTTCAATGTTAAATGGTTCAAGATATAGTGCAAATAGAGCTTACATTATGCCAATCAAAACTAGAAAAAATTTACATGTTACTAAAAGAACACGAGCTACAAAAATATTAATAGATCCTTTAACAAAAACTGCATATGGTGTTGAATTTATTAAAAATGAACGTAAATATACTGTATATGCAAATAAAGAAGTTATTTTATCAGCTGGTGTATTTGGTACTCCTCAATTATTAATGTTAAGTGGTATAGGACCTGCTAAGCATCTTAATTCATTAAATATACCTGTAATACAAGATTTAAAAGTTGGTTATAATTTTCAAGATCATATTGAATTAGGTGCTGCATTAGTTTTTGTAATTGATCCACAACTTTCTATAGTACTTAATAGAGTATATGATGATTATAATTATAATACATTTGAATATGTTAAATATAATAGAGGATATTATTCAAGTCCTGCAACATTAGAAGCTTTAGGATTTATAAATACACCAATCAATAATGAAACTAATGATTTTCCTGATATTGAGTTACAATTTTTAAGTGGTGGTATTGCAAGTGATTCTGCATTACCAGCACTTATGGGTATGAAAAATGAAATATATGATTATACTTTTAAAAATTTAGAACGTAAAGATACATTTACTATGTTTCCATTACTTTTAAGACCACAAAGTAGAGGTAGAGTAATGTTAAAATCTAAAAATCCATTTAGACACCCATTAATATATGCTAATTATTTAAAAAATGAAAAAGATTTAGAAGTTATGGTAGAAGGTGTTAAATTTGGTATTAAATTAGCATTATCAGATGAATTTAAAAAATATGGTACAAGATTACATGATGTACCTTTACCTGGTTGTAAACATATTGAATTTAATACTGATAATTATTGGAGATGTGCAATTAGACATTTAACTCTTACTAATTATCATCAATGTTGTACAAATAAAATGGGACCTAAATCAGATTTAGATTCAGTAGTAGATCCTGAATTACGAGTACATGGAATAAAAAAATTAAGGGTTGTAGATTGTTCAATTATACCTATTATTCCATCTGCTCATATTATGGCAACTGTTTATGCTATTGCTGAAAAAGCAGCTGATATGATTTTAAATGATCATAAAGATTCATAAATAATGTACGTATTTGTGTACCTATACAGTTTATAATTTTAATATTTATTTAATTTACTTATGTTGATCTTTTTTTCAAAGTTTGTAAATTTACCACTTTCAATAATCAAGTTTCTTGCATTTTTGGGCAGGAGGTTAGGAAAAATTACATGATTAGAATAAAAATAACAGGCGATGTTATGGATAAACAAGGATTCAGGCTGAAAATTAATTAACTTTGCGAAATAATCCCAACATGAATGTGGCATAAGAATGGCAAGAAAAAACGTTCCAATTTAAAATTTTCAGGGGTTTACGAGATGACATTTCTTTTAAATATAAGACAAAATACAGAATCTTTAAAAAAATTTTTTATTCAAATTCAATAATCTTTGATTTGAACGAATAATCATCTCCTAAACCCCCTGAAATTTTTAAAGTGGGACGTTTTTCCTTGCCATTCTTATAAGGCACTTTTTGGTATCATTTCGCAAAGTTATTTAATTTTCAGCCTAAAAATGTTGCTAACAACGCGTCTTATTTTTAAATAATTCTTAACTTTTTCAAAACCTTCAATAATGCAATTTTTTTTAATATTGAAAGTTGTCAATAAGATTCACAACAATTTGACAGCTGAGTCTGTGACAAAGTGGTATGCGTATTAGCTTGATGAGTGAGAGATCACGAGTTCATTTCTCATTGCGTTTATTTCAGTGGCTATTTCAGTGTGTGGTGTGCACACTGAACTTGCTCTCGTGTTCTCCGCACGTTGATACCCCACGTGCGTATATCAGTGTGTTACTGGTAAAATGGGTAAAAATGCAGGACAGATATATTATATGTGTATTTGTGTAGTCTTTCTGGGTATATACGTACATTCAGACCTATAGCACTAGTCGAAGTAGCCCACGTCAAGTTAAAGCTATATAAGCCTAGGACAGCGGTCCATTCTAGCGATTTTCTTAGCGCAGCGATAAAGTTTGGACCATGCCAACTTTATTGACGCTATCGCAGGGGTGGGATAAGAATTGCAATAAGAAACGACCGCTGTCTTGAGTTTTAGGGACGGTTCTCTATAATTTCTATTAAATCCTCTCGTTGTTGGGTTTATCATGTTGTATGGTATAAAACTAATTTTCATTTTTAAATCATAGCATTATTAAATTAACATAAAATTAACTTGATCAAATAGTGAACTTTATTAAATTTAAAAACAAATTATATTAGTATACCTATGGAAACTTTAATTAAAACTTAAATATGCACATCCTTTTTATCCTCTTTCAATCTAATTTTCATCTCCCTTCTCATATCTCCTTTCAATCCTGCTTCTTGGGTCCTGCTTCCTGGGTATTCAAGGGCATATCTGATTGACATAATCGATTCTATGGACGATTGTTTTTCCCTTCTGTCTCTGTTGATACAGACAAGTTCTTTCGAACGCGGAAACTCAGTATGACGTTCTGAAACAATAAAAAAGAAATTAAATAATATAATAATAATAAAGTTATGAACTGCGTATACACAATTAAACTTGTATACAAATAAAATATTACAATATGTTTTTGTATTGTTTATATTTTTTTATGCTAACTTATTTTTTTAAACTTTAATGATTTTAATTAGATAAATTTTGCTATAGTTTCATGCTATTTTTACACGGAGAGTAAAAATTACGTAATAAACACGTAATGCATTACGTATGCTACATTTAAGTCACATACCATAACAGTTGCTATTTAAGAATAGCATAAACAGATTTAGCATAAATAGATTGTGCTGTACAACACAAATTTTATATACCATGTAAATACTCACTATACAATATACTATAACATAAATCATGAATATATATTTCTAAAATTAAAGTAGTATAATTATTAGGTATTTATTTTTGTACATTTAGTTAATATTTTCAAGATATGTAAAATAATAATAATGATTATAACTCTAACACTGCTTAATCGGTAGCAAAATAATAATAATAATATTATAATATTTATATTTTATTTTTTTATAGAAATAAGAAATAAGTATATCGCTGTGGCTGCGGCCAAAGGGCGTATGTGCATTTCAAGGTCGCCCCACAAAGGGCGTATGTGCATTTTTGGCCAGTTAAACAAAGGGTGTATGTGCAATTTTGGCCAGTTGAACAAAGGGCGTATGTGCATTTCTGGCCAAAATGAAATTATTTCATTTTATTAAAAAGGGTATTATTTTACATGTTCCTTGTAATTTTTATGTGTTTTTGACTATTATTTTTAAATCTACATACGAAATATATTGCACTACTTTAGCGGAAAACGATTTGGCCAACTAGAGATTGTAAAGGCGTATGTGCAACAGCAGGGCTACCACTTGTATAACGTCGCTACTAAATGATGAACTACGTTATATTTTATGAATTTTGGTATTAATTTGCATTTTTTTACCAAAATATAAAAAAGGGTGAAATTAAATAAATATAACTCCTATCAATTATGTTGAATCCCAATATATTTTCATAATTTTATGAAAATTTGTTTGGGTAGTATTTGTTAGATTTTTTTTCTGTTGTTGGCTATTATTAACATGATGACGTCAGAAAACGATGTATATTATATTTTTTTTTAATAAATGACGGGAAAAAGGTCATAATTTGATGGAAATATGTAGATTTATTTATTTTGATGTTTTTAAATTTATCCTGTGCATGGAAATTGCAAAGTAAATTCAAATGGATTATCATTGGATTTCTGATATAGTTAAATTTTAAATTAATTTTTTTAATTTAATTATCTTTTTAGATATAATAATTTTACATTTTATCTTTATTTCTTCCTTTTTTCTTTTTTAGTTTTTTGTGATATTAAAAAATTTACTCTGTAGCAAACTCAAAGTATTTTACGTAATTTTCAGATCGAGAAATAATGGCAGATATAGGCAGATATAGATATAGGCAAAACTGGTATTGATTCTAATTATTTTCACCAAAAAATAAGATTGGCGGTGTGGTATCATCGCACTAGTTTAATTAGAGACAATTAATGATTCAACTGTGACTACGTGATCGCGATATACAGCGATATCTTTGAGATTTCGGCGTGATTTCGGCTTCACCCACACTTCAATTTCTTAGTTTTTAAGTATATAATAATGCACAAAAGAATACAATAAATATGTAAAATAATAATTACTTGGATAATCAATTTTTTGAGAAAACAAAATTCATTCAAAACAGAAACAATTTTCTTTTGTAATTCAAAAAATAATCCGCATAGTATTTGTTGAAAAAAAAAATCTACCATATTTTGCTAATTATATTTGTTAAAACTAAAAGTACATAAAATTTTTATTATAAACATTTTAATTGCCAACAAATGAACTTGACTTAAACATTTAATTTCCTTCTTCTTATTGTTTTAATGTTTTAAACAGTTTTTTGTCTCTCCTGTAAAATTATGAAAAATGCACATACGCCCTCTGCTGCAAACTGGCCAAATGCACATACGCCTTTTGCTGAAAACTAGCCAAACGCACATACGCCTTTTGCTGCAAACTGGCCAATTGCACATACGCCCTTTGGCCGCAGCTCCATCGATATATGAATATATATTTAAAAAAGCTATGTATGAGATACAAAGGTATAATCAAATATTTAGTACATTTTAGCATAAATTATTAAAAAAAAAAAAAAAAAAAAAAAAAAGGATGAGATTTAGCACAAAATATAACAAATATTATTTTGTACATATATATAGTAATTTTATGTACTATAATTAGATCGTAATATATGTATTTTTAGGCAACATTTTATACTTTAAAAACATACAGGATTATAATATTGATGAATATGACTTTAATGTATTTTTATACTTTTATATTACTGTAATTTGTGATTTAATGTTTTTTTACTGCATTGTATTATATTTGTATATAAAAATAAAACAAATGAATTTTTATGAATTTTTGCAGCATGATACTATCTCCCTCTCCATACATTTCCTTATAGTACCACAATAGGTATTACTATTGAAATAATTGAAATATAATGATAAATGGTTTTAAAAAATATATAGGATGTAAAAGTAATATATACGTAACTGTATTATTAAAATGCTACAATTTCGTTTTCAGTTTTCAGATAAATAAATATAACAAAAGTATTATTTTTTTTATAGAAATTTTCCTACGTTATTTTTTTAATATTATATAATTATTACTTTAAAAAAATAGTAACTTTTTTGTCCGACTGAAATATTTCTTTTAGAATAGAAGAAAACTAAAAAGACTTTCCTTATCATACAGTACAGGTGGTTGCAGGGACATATTCAGGATTTTGCAACGGGAGGGGTCCAGCCTATAGTGAGCATAGGCGAAGGGGGGAGCCAACCCCTTTTCTCATGCTTTTTCAGATCTGACGGGGGGATCTGACGGACCCCCAAACCCCCCCCCCCCTGAAGTGGTTGCATTCATATTAAAGTCGACGCTATATGTGAGCACTAAATAACATGGGCCGTTATGGGAAAACGACACATTTTGCCAGTTTAAATTACTTAGAAATATTTTTGAGAGCACTGATGCTCTCAACAGGTTCCATTATGTTTTCAAATATGTGAGAACAATAATAAAAAAATGAATAATTTTTTTAAAGAAAATAGCCAAAGAAACACGCTTTTGCTATGTTGAAAAATGCTATTATTGGTTATTGTATGATGTCGAAGCGCATTCAGTATGACGTCATGCACATACATCCTTATATGGTGCCCTTTCAAGGCAAGCCAATACTACTTCCCTTTGACTGAGTTAGTAGATTGTATTTCACAAAGTTCTATTCTGGCATGTAAATCTAATGCTTTATCTAGACTCAACGAACAAAACATGGGGTGCGATTGTAGGATTCGTAAGGCGGCCTTAAATAGGAAGTTCAGGGGTTATAACATGGCTTCTTCAATGTTAGATAATGAGAAGAACTGTTCATAAACCCACATATGATGACCCAAAGTCCTTCCGTATAGCCCCGCAAACTCGTGATCATTCTGCAAGATATGCAACTCGTCCCGTATCTTTTACGTCATACGTACAGCTTTACTATAGAAAATGTTTTATAGCGGGTTGCAGGATTAGCGCAAGTTTGCGGGGCTACCATATGGGGCTACGGAAGGGCTTTGGGTCATCATAAGAGTCAAGGAACAGTTCTTCTTATTATCTAACATTGAAAAATCCATGTTGTAAACCCTAAACTTCCTTTTTAAGGTGACATAACCTTAAGAGAGACCTTAAAGTTCAGTTAATACTATTAGATTAGTTGATATATTCTATTGTTGTTTTTTAATGAAATATTTTAATTTAATATACGAGTATATTCTTATTTTTATTGTTGTAATTTAAATAAGAATAATTGTAAATTTCTAATGTTTATTAAATATTTTCTTTACATACATCTACTAACTATAGTTTGTATAACTTTATATCAATTTTGGAATTATTGCATGCAGGAAAATGATTATAAATAATAAATAAAACTTTTGAGGTTAGATTTTATTTACAATATTTGTAATTATATATTATTTAATATCATGGCATGTAGTTTATTTTAAATTGAATAATGCACGAAAACAAATGCTGTTCAACATAATTAATTACTCACTTTAACAACATAATAATTTTTTTATTGGACGTCTAGAACGTTGCAGAATAGAATGGCCCTGCAGCGGAGCTTTACTTTCTTAGTGTTGAAAAGTTACTTTGTTGTACAGCATAATTGAGAATATATACAATTTTTTTTTTATTAAACACATAGGCCAGAAGAAAACATTGATATTATAAAACACTTGATGGGACTTACATAAATAACAGTATAGTTATAGTCTTAAAACCCAACTGTAGCGCCGTAGCGGTGATCAGAAAATTTCAATTTATGCAACCCGCACAATTTTTTATTTATTTATTTTTACTATTTTTTTTTTGCCATTTCTGACGTCAGAAACAGAAGTAGTCACGAAAATAGCATACTTCATACTATTTTCACGCTCTCTTGAGGGGCCACATTTATATTCTGGTAAAAATTGTCAACAATTTTGGAAATCCCATGTTGTGTTTAATTATTAAAAAGCACGCTTAGTTTTATGCGGTCTATGGCTTTAAGTATTATAATTATTTCTTTTATTACTATTTTTTAATTATTTTTATAATACATATTATTAAAGTAAGCTAAACATTTTTAAGTAAAAAATCCATATACAAATATAAATATTACATTTTAAAATCAAATACAATTTTGCAGAAATAATTATACACTTTTAAAGTACCTATTAATATATAATATAATATATATACATTATTATAATAATACATAATGTTATATAAAACTAAACATTATCACTATTAGTTTATAGTATTGATTGTCTACAAAGTAAATTAAATCATGAATCAATTAATATCAATGTAAAAAAAATTGCTTTTTAAAATAAATTCACATCCACCTTTCTCTCCATTACGCAACTATAAAATATGACATTTATTTGATATATTCAAAAGTAAAATGTACATTTTTCTCGTTCTTTATCAGTACAGTACTTTATTTTTTTAATTGGTTATATTTTAATTACTACGTTTTATGTATACTTATAAAATTGTTCAGATAACTTAATGTGTTTTTTTTTTTTTTGCTGTAATAGAAAATCTGATATGCAGACCTATATTATTTGTTTTATCATACTTTCTCAAAGAATCTAATTGATTAATATTAACTACATTGAAATCCATACTGTGGGAATATATTTCACTTTTTTTCTTCTTTTTTATATATATTTTTTATTATAATTTTTTTTCCAAAGGCAAAGCCTAGAGGTAATTAATATCAACTTTCAATTAATACTAACACAGCAGTCCCATAGAAAATCGCGCAAATAATTATTCTTTAAAATTAAATAAAAAATAGTACATAAACTTAACTATTGCGATATTATAAATCTAAAATTATGCTTAAAAAAATAATAAAAGCAAACTTACATTTTACAGAATATTTAAAAAAAAAAGAAGAAGAAGAAAAAAAAAAAAAAAAAAAAAAGAAGAAGTAATTTTTGGAGTTTCTAATTGTGGACTCAATTATTATTATTTTGAGACAAAACTATTTACTGTTAATGAGTCACAAAAGACTCTCAAATAAAACATGTAATTACAATTGTATTCAAATTATATGGATATATGTTCATATAAGCTTTAAAGTAGATTAAGATGACTACTCAAAAACAACTGAATGTTTTTCTAAATTGTAGAATATTTATTTACTTGATCGTTTTTTGTTTTTTGTTTTTTTTTTTGTTTTTTTTTTTTTTAATTCATAAAACACAAGGAGAATCCTAAATTATTTTCTAACTTTTTTTGTTATCATTGTGGAGTAATCCTTTTAGAACGATCTGAAAAGCATATTCGAGGACAAAGATTCTTAAATTATTCGTTTTAATATGTAATAAAAAGCTAGGAAAAACAAAAAACAAACTTGTTTACAAAAAGCTAGAAAAAACAAACAAACCATAACATTTAAAATTAAAGGTGAGAGAGGACGCCAATCTAGTGTTTACTTGTTCGCCAATATAGGTAAAAATAATAATAATGACTTCTGGCAAACATTTGGTACACTATATGAATAGCTTACTTAACCTTTAGGTATTTTTATTAAATTCACCGTTTTACTCACAATGTATAGTGGCTATTATATATGGCTAAGATTTAACTTATAGATTGTACTGTCACTTTATGTAAACACTATGTCATGTAAAATGTATGTACTCTATTGGCTTTAAGTTAAAGAATAAAATTTTCTATAACAGAGTGTGTACATATTAGTTTTCTCAGTGTAGAAAAACAGACAAATACATAAATTGCTCTTCAAGTATATGAGGAAGACTTAAAAAAATTAGGGAGTAATTTTATTACATATTCTAAAAAATGACATTATCCTGAATCGATATAGATGCAAAATTGTAATTTTTGAATTCATGCAGTATTTTTTATTAATATTTAAAAGTGGCGAAATAACATCATAGTAGATAACTTTTTCCTATTCATACATGCATAATTTGACGCCTGTGACGTCATTATTCTATTTTCAAAAAATAATGAATAATCTTAATGATCTTAAAAATTAGAAATATACAAATAAATCGATTCAGACCAGTGTCTTCTTTTAGAATACAATATATATATATATATATATATATATATATATATATATATATATATATATATATATATATATATATATATATATATTATTATTATTTTTTAATATATTTTTAGAGCTTGTTAATTTTAATAAAAGGAACACTAAACACTATGCTCATTAATTTCCATCCACACTGCAACACTGTGAAAAAAAATCATTAAAGTGAATTTTTTTGCATTTTTGTTTCTTACCACAACGATAGAACTTGATAAATATTGAGATTATTGATATATTTATTGTTAAATTGATATAATTATGAAATATTCTGACAAAAAATATTGTTTAAAAGAAGCAAGAAGACTATGTAAGTGAGTTTCTACCTAGTTTGGCCTCTAAATAAAAACTATTTATTAATATTATTAGTATATGCACTTTATTGTCGAGGGAAAAAATGTAAAACATTTTTTTTCTAAGTCTGCAGAAATTCACTTTGACTTATTATTTTTTATAGTAAGAATAACTCTCCATTCTCCATGCATCTTTTATCATATCTGAACCTTTTTCTGCTAACATATATACAACTGCATTAATATGACAAGTTGGATTAAAAGGCATCATAGAAGCATCAATAACTCTTAAACCTTTAATTCCATAAACTCTTAATTCTGGATCTACAACAGCATTTGGATCCCATTGAGGTCCCATTTTAGCAGTACCACATTGATGATGACTTGTAAATGTAATATGTCTAATTGCACATCTCCAGTAATCATCTGTATTAAATTGATAATGTTTACAACCAGGTATAGGAATATCATGTAATCTAGTACCAAATTTTTTAAATGGTTTTGATTCAGCTAATTTAATAGAAAATTTAAGTGCTTCTAAAATTCTTTCAACATCAATATCTTCTGTTAAATAATTATGTAATATATTCGGATATTCTAATGGGTTTTTTGAACGTAATGTAATACGACCTTTACTTTCAGGTCTTAATATCATAGGATAAAATTGTATTGCGTCTTTATTTTCAATTGGTTTGTATAAAGTATTATATATATCTTCTCTTAATCCGTATGCTTGTCTAGCAGCTATTGAACTAGTCAGTGCAGAAGTAAAAAATTGAATTTCCATATCAGGATAATCAGAAGTTTCATTATTCCATTTAGTATTTATAAATCCTATTCCCTCAGCGCCTACAGCACTAGTTAGAGGACCAGCTCCATAATCGAATAATTGTATTGTATGTTTAGATGCTTTCCCAAACAAACGTGTAGCTTTAAAACCTAATGGTTGTTCAATAGTAAAAATCAAACCACCATATTCAATATGATCTTGTAAATTATATCCTACTTTTAAATCCTGAATAACTGGAATTCCTAATGAGTTAAGATGTTCCGCAGGTCCTATACCACTTAACATTAAAATTTGTGGTGAATGGTATGTACCAGCAGAAAGAATAACTTCTTTTTTTGAATAAACTACCCATTTACGTTTGTTATTTATAAATTCTACACCATATGCTTGATTATCAATAGGATTAATTAATACTTTTGATACTGTTGAAAATTTTTTAACATGTAAATTAGATCTATATTTAATTGGCATTAAATAAGCTCTATTAGAACTAATTTTAGTACCATTTCTGGTATTATGTTGTATGTAGTTAAATCCAGTTTGTGATTCACCATTAAAATCTATAATATCATAGCCATATAACTGAACAGATTCTAAGAAACTTTTACCTAATGGAGTACGATAAGGTGGTATATTAATTTCTAAAGGACCTTTTGTACCTCTATATGGAGAATTTTGAAATTCTGGTATATTTACATTTTCAATTCTTTTAAAATATGGTAATAAATCATCATAACCCCAACCTGGATTACCAAAATCTCTCCATCTATCATAATCTTTACGATTACCTCTTGTAAAAAATGCACCATTTAAAACACCAGAACCACCTAATACTTTTCCTCTTGGTAATGGACAACGTCCATTTTTCATACTTAAACATGCACTAGGTTGTGGTACACTTCTATGTCTCCAATTGATATCTGTTTGTTGAAAATATAACATTAGAGTAGGTACAGTCATAAGAAAGCTTTCTGTGCTTCCTGCTTCTAATAAAAGAACTGTATGATCAGGGTTTTCACTTAAACGATTTGCAACAACGCAACCAGCTGTGCCACCTCCAACAACGATAAAATCATATTCTTGTAGAAGTTGACTTGGTTCTCGCACTTGGGCATTTTCAAATTCTATACTTTTTTGTATCATAGATTTTGAAGAATAGAAAATGTCATACAGTGAGGCATCATTGAAGAGTGCTTCTGATGGTAATATTATTTGAAATATCAATATCAATAGTAGAAGTTGCAAACGCATCATGGATCTGAAATATAAAGATTCAATTAATTACTGATTGTGAATTAAAAGCATGCATAACAATGATTAATATTTTTAGCCCTAAATGTAAACTTAGCAGCATTGTTGTCAATACAAAAAAATTCTGAAATAATTTTAAGTTTTTGAAATAATAAGATTAATACATGGCTTGAATTCAAGCGATAAATTCTACGTTTTATCAAATAATAAATATGGCTTTAACTTTAAAGATAATTACAAATAGCAGCATAATGACTGATATCATTAAGTTATGCTATCATTAAATATAGATGTTTGGTTGGTTGGTTGGTTGATTGATTGGTTGATTGATTGATTAATTGATTGATTGATTGATTGATTGATTGATTGATTGATTGATTGATTGATTGATTGATTGATTGATTGATTGATTGATTGATTGATTGATTGATTGATTGATTGATTGATTGATTGATTGATTGATTGATTGATTGATTGATTGATTGATTGATTGATTGATTGATTGATTGATTGATTGATTGATTGATTGATTGATTGATTAATTGGTTGATTGATTGATTGCAAGCGTGATACATTTAAATTTAAAGGGTATTATCACATTATATAATACTCTTGTATTTATCATAATTTTTGTATGTATTGATACACTCTTTAAAAATTTAAAAATATTATACAGTTTTAAAGTTAGATATAGTTATTTAATGTTAAAGTTTTTGTATAAGCGTTTTCTATGTTACAAAATTTAAATTATATTTGAACGTACCGTAAATCTAGTACAAAAAACAGCACAACCTAATGAAAAAAAAATAGTTTACAGCTTAATGTGCTTGAATTTTAATTTCATTAACTGAAGCGTGAATACATAAGCTTCAGTATAATTTTTTGTTTTTCTTAAAAAGGGAGTTTTTCTTTTTTCATCATTGTATTTTCATGTGTTAAACTATTTAAAATAATGAACCATCTGATAAGACCTAGGCTTTGTTTGGATTTGTGTATGTGAGAAATATAAACAACAAAATAAATATTAGTAATAAATGAAAAAAACTAACATTATGCACACAACTGCGAACGAAGAACCTCGCCTTTTTTTTTTTTTTTTTTTTTAAGTTTTTGCAATCATTGAAACAAAAATATGCTGAATTGCATGCATGCATCAAAATCTTTTGCTGTTGTGCACTCTTAAATAACTTAGTTAAATAAGGACAATAATATTTATTTCCCTTAATAATAACAATAAAATATTACAGTGATCATAACTCTTACTTAAGTTAGTTTTAGGTAAAATTTTATTGAAATTATAATTTTATACATTAGAGAAATAAATGTTGTAAGACTTATTGAATAGTATGTTTAAAATATTAAATTGATGTATTATAGAAAAAAAAATTAAATTGATGTATTACAGAAAAAAAAATAATAACGAAGGCCAATAAATAAAAAACTATATGTATAATATGTTAACTTTATGTGCAATCTTTTCGAGTTAAGGGTTTTAAATCAAATGTTGAAACTTCAACTTTTTGTTTAAGCAAGGTATGAGCTATATTACTCAACTAATTACACTTGAAAATTAGTGCAAATCAAGGTAGCTCAAATTATGGATTACCTTGAATTGAGCTGAAATAAGAGCTGAGAATAAATATTTTTTTTTTACTGCCACATACATTGCATATTAAAAAATATATAGTGTAATAATTGAGGCAAAAATGTGGCGAAATATGCAGACGAGAGAGAGAGAGAGAGAGAGAGAGAGAGAGAGAGAGAGAGAGAGAGAGAGAGAGAGAGAGAAAGAGAGAGAGAGAGAGAGAGAGAGAGAGGAAAATTAATTAGATGTAAAATGATATTATATTAAGATATTAAACACCCCAAGCCTAATATTTGTGAAAATCTCGAGCTTGGAAAAAAAAAAGCTTCACATTAAATCCTTGCGACTTTGTGAAAAACATTTAAAAAAAACATAATTGCAATTACTTGTAAACTATAATTATATCTTATTTGAAGCTACCTTGTGTCACGATATGTAGGTAGTCTAAATTAATTATGTGTATTTTTTTATACTGTATAATATATTATATATCATATAATTGAGATATGTAAAGAAACAAACTACGGAAACAGTTTATTTACTGTATTATTATTATATTTTTTATTTATTATTATTATTATTTATTTTTTTGCTTCTTACTTTTAAATATTATATATATATATATATATATATATATATATATATATATATATATATATATATATATATATATACATATATACACACACACACACACACACACACACATATATATATATATATATATATATATATATATATATATATATATATATATATATATATATATATATATATATATATATATTAGCTACTACAATTCACTTTTTAGATCATTCATTTACCGAAATTGGAATGGATTTTCTTTAGTCATTAGAAGAGTTACATAGTAAGATTGGGCTAGACCGTTGTCAACCCTATAAACCTTGTGAATAAAAAAAAAAACTTCATATATATTAAATAAAGATGATCATTTTATTTAATATCTGAGTAATAACAGTAAGCCAAAAAACAGATAAAATAAACGCAATATTAAAATTTAATTGTACATTTAAAATAAAAAAAGCTTTATTATAGCATCACTATATATAATAAAACATAACATTCTATTTTCTTTGTTGTTATAATTTTTAAATTCCGGAAAGATAAAAAATTTTATTTCCAAGGTTGCATGTGTTTATAATATATTCACCGTAGGCCAAGTTACGTACGTAACAAAATATTGAAACATAAACTGACAAGCATGTGGTATAACATTGACCTTAAGTTTACAACCTACTGTTTGTGTTATCGTATCACTATAATGTTTTTTTATTGGTGTAGTTCATAGTATAAAGTAGTTAATTAATTATCATAACAAAATAATATAATTACAAATGATTGATTTTAAAATAAAAGATTTAGAGGTGCTATATAGCTTGTAATTAATTTTTTTTATTAATTATATGGCACTGAGCTAAAATGAAATGAAAAAGTTTTATTTTCAGACCTTAAGATGCAAGAAAAAAAATGCAAGCAAGTTCAATACGTATTTAACACTGTCAAACTTATTTAAATTTCACTACCGGTTTTCACAATTAAAATAATAATAAATGATAAACTACATAAATATTTATACAAATTTAATTAAAATAGCTCACATTAGAGGCCTGCTCTACACAGGAAGAATAAATTACGTAATTTATGCTGCATTTATTTCATTATAGCATAAATTATGCTGTATTAAACAAATTATTCTGAAAATGAGCGAGTATTATTATTGCGTATTTGTTTTTGTCCTTGTAGAAGAACGTAAACTTAAACGTTAATCAAATCGACCAAATTTCACCGACGCTTTTAATGTAAAATTTACTGGCCTTATTTTTATTTATTTATTTTTTATTTATTATTATATTATATTTTTGTTTTTGTTTTTTTGTAAGTGTGAAAATCATAAATTGGTAAAATCATAAAAAAAAAAAAAAAAAATAGTCCAACAACACTTAAATAATGTGCTATGTAGTAAATGACGTGGATGTCTTTCTGTATAAATTTAACATAACTTTTTTTTTATGGTGAAATGAAGCAACCATGTTCGAATTTTTTTCTCGATGGTGAAATTTTTATTGTATAGCTTAAGATATTTAAATCTATTGATATCCTAAATTTTAAGCCAATTAGATGAAATAATAATTTAAAACCAAATTTCTCGAACTTTAATGAAACAAAAGTTTTGGGGCTCTGTAAGCTATACAATAAAAATTTCAGTATCAAGAAAAATCCTAACTAGACTTACTTCACTCCCTCATAAAAAAAGCATAGTAAATTGAGAGACAGAAAACCATAAACATCTATTGGCACTGTTTTTTAGTATTGTTGGTCTTTGAGTTTAGTTTGTCACCTGCTTTTTCAAGTATTCTATAGAATGTTTAAATTTTGAGAACTTCAGAAACTCTTTAATGTAAATGCTTCATTATAATATAATAGCAAATAAAAAAGTTAAGAAAGAGAAAAGGATAGAGAGAGCGAGAGAGAGAGAGAGAGAGAGAGAGAGAGAGAGAATAAAAGAGAAATTATGAAAAACAAGTCTAAAAAAATATCATTCACAAATTAAAAAGTGCAAATCATTAAAGTTTCAATATTCTATATGTGAAAGAAAATAATAATTTAAACTTATAATATAACTCCTTTGTTCGTATGTTATACAATATAAGCACACAGAGAATATTAGCACACTTCAAAAGCTATTATTCAACAAAATATTATATGAGAAAAATTACTTTGATATGCATTCTAACGAGAGAGGGGAAAAAAAAAAAAAGATTAATCAATGTTTTCCATTAAAAAAAGTCTTTCATAAAAATTTTACGTCAATGTTTTTATTGTTGTTTTTAATATTATTTAACCCACATTACACCTGAACTAGAAATAGAAACTATATAATTACATGCCCATGTACTGCATTTATATCTTTATATATATTTATATGTTTCCTGTATATAATATACAGGATATATATATATATATATATATATATATATATATATATATATATATATATATATATATATATATATATATACATATATATAATATATATATATATATATATATATATATTATGTATGTGTGTGTGTGTGTGTGTGTGTGTGTGTGTGTGTGTGTGTGTGTGTGTGTGTGTGTGTGTGTGCGTGTGTGTATGTGTGTGTGTGTGTGTGTGTGTGTGTGTGTGTGTGTGTGTGTGTGTGTGTGTGTGTGTGTGTGTGTGTGTGTGTGTGTGTGTGTATTCTAATATTCAGTTTCTACATTTTTTTATAATACTGACGTTCTCGTTACACATTTTATGTGATTATAAAAATAACAAGAGGTCAGACTTACATGGTTGCTATAGTGAGTAAATAAATTAATGGTTATATTTATTTTGCATCCTATATTATTGTAATATTTAATAAGATGTGCTTTTTTTTTCTTCTTCAATTTTTTCTCATTTTTTTAAATGGAACACTCATCAATTTATATGCAATACATAATACTTCTACTTAACTCGAAAAAAACAAACAAAATCTCTTATTAGTTTAAGTAATTTTTATTTTTCTAATAAAAGTGACCATGACTTAAAATAAATGTTAATTTAAAACCAAATATTTACTTTATATTACTAAGATAATACTATATCATATGACCGTGCATGATATTTCAACAAGTAAATTCATTAATAATGCTTACTTAATGAATTTAGAATATATATTTACATGCAAATTTATACAGTTTTAATATTAACAAATTAGTACAATATAAGTTTTTGAGAAGTTTCAAAAAAAAAAAAAAAAAAAAAAACTAGCAAATATAACTAAATGAGGGCTGTCCGATTACAAAAAGAAGAAGAAGAATTTCTGATCTCTGATCTTGTTTTATCCAATAATATCTTCTTTTTTTTTTTTAAACATATCTTTATATTTTTTTTACCTTTCTTAGAGCACTTAAAATGTTTTACCATCTACAGTTAAAACAAAACTTTTTCCGAAAATAATAGTTATATTAAGATAGAAAAATTGAACTCAAATCTAAAATTAACTAAACGATAATAATCAAATTTGCAGTCTGTGTATTGTCTACTTTAATCATTTTAATGTTGATGTGACTTTAATGAAGAAAATGTTAATTAATATCTATTCCACTCTTCCGTGTTAATTAAGGGAAAGAGACCATCACGATTTTAGTCAGATCCTTAGTATTCTTTCTTCAAGTCTATTTTAGGACTGAAGACTTTTGTCGAAAACTATAATCTAAATAAATATTTAAAAAATAATTATTGCCTAAACTATGGAATCAAATACCACTGAACTTAAAGATTTTCAATACTAAAAATAATATTAATACATATATTGGAAAATTTATAAATACTACTTGTTCGATGCTTATTGATGTTTCATTAATAAGGAAATAATTTCTTTTTATCTTTATATTTCATTTATGTTAAAGATATATAATATACATTATAATTAAGATACATTAACAAAAGTGAGCCAACCGATAAGACAAAGCCTTGGTTGAATATTATAATTAATTATTGTGTTTAAAATAGTAATAACAATAAAAATTAAAATATGTTACCTCAATGCAATTCATATCACGATATCTTTCACTTTACTACTTTAGGATACCTCTTTACGATAGTAATATAAGGACCTAGCTGGTCCCCTCTAGGTTATAACATAATTATATAATATTGCACTCTAGTGCTATACTTTAGAACATAAACAATAGATCATTGATATAATCCCATTGCCCAGCATAGGACAAACTTTTTTTTTGTCCATTTTCATAAATAGAGAAACTAATGTAAATTTATCCTTTTTATATGCTAGAGACACAGTCCTTGGCTTTTTACGGGTTATTTAAATGGTAAAGGTTGATTCTCAATTGTTGGGACTTTGAGATATATTGAATTGACAGCATTTTTTATGCCACTATTGAATCCAATCCTATACCCTGGGTATCCAAAATTTCATGTCTCTAGCTTTATTGGTTGAGGAGGTAATATTTTTTTAAAGTATTCATTAACCCATCTGCCAACAATTGAGACCTGCCAATAACTGAGTCATGACCATATTTTTTTTTCTGGGAGTAAATAGCTCAAGTCTATTTAAATTCAACAGTAGTTATTGAATAATTTTGTATTATTTTAAATTAGCGAAAAATAACATGTTATTTTTGCGTCAAAGCAGAAGCTTAAATCTATGGATAAAACCACCTAAAATATATCTCTCTTATAATTAAAATGAAATTAGTTTATTTCTTATGACCTTCAACTTCAGATTGATTCTAATTTATGAAGAAAAAAATAATATCTAAATTTTGCAATATAAATGGCGTTTGGCACGAAATACTGTGATAAGTTTTATTATTATTATTATTATTTAGTATTTTATTTTTTTATTTTTTATTTATTTTAAGTTACGTTTTATCAGTTATAAAGATTTAATCAAAACTGAATCAAAAAATTTGCAACGCATTAATTAATTTGATTGTCCTTCGTATTAGGTAAACATCCGGTTCATCAGATCAAAAATATACCGCGATTGATTGATTATTAAGATTTTAATTAAATCATAAAAATTGAGGGAATGAGGTTTAACATTAATCCTAATAACATAAAATTTGTGAGATAAACACAATAAAATTAGTTCTAACAGCATCGTAAAAAAAAATTATAATAATACAAAAAAATTCTGATCGCTTATATTTTCTAGTTCTTTATTAGGTAATAAAGAAGTATACAGTAGAAAATAGTTGCAGTTTTCTGGAATAAATAAATATTTTATTTTTAATTAATAATTTAATTTTTATAAAAATTATAATATCATAATTCTAACTAAGTCTTATTAATCTGACGGAAAAATAAAAATAAATGCTCTCCTTTTTTGAATTTATGCATAGATTTACCTTGAAATTTTCTCAAATAAAATAATTCATTTTATGTTAAAGAGAGAGAGAGAGAGAGAGAGAGAGAGAGAGAGAGAGAGAGAAATAAGGAAAAACAACAACAAAACAGGGGGGGGGGGGACTTTTAAGTTGCTAATAGCTCAAGCTATGAAAAAATAGACGAATAACATAGGATTAACTGGAGCAACTAGTTTATCAGACGTCAGCAATTATACTTCTTTTTCCGTCAACAAATAAATAAAAAATGCAGTTTTTTTTATATTATATAGTTGTAGTATAATTTAATTTAAGTTTTGTTGCATAAAATGAAAACTTTAATCGACATAATTTCTTATACTTAAACATGGATGATTATAATTAAAGAAATAGAACACATTGAAAAAAAAACATGTCTAGTATCCTAACATACCTAAATATCAACGTTAATTTGACCGGAGTCATTGATTTCTAATTTATTTTCCATTGACAAAATGTCATATGCATGTTTATGACGTCACAGCTTACTAGTCCACGCGCGTGGAAACAGGCAAGCTGTGACGTCATAAACATGCAGCTGACATTTTGTGAATGTAAAATAAATTAGAAATCAATGACTCCGGTCAAATTAACTTTTATATTTAGGTATATTAGGATACTAGACATGTTTTTTGTTCAAAGTGCCTTTAATAACTTGCCAAATACCATTACCATATTTCACAACTTTAAACTAATGTGTCTGACCACTGGAGGGGGGGGGGGATCAATTTATTTGTAGTAAGTGCTTCTTCCGAGCAATAAAAACCAAAGAAAATATAACATAATTTTATAAAATGCCTTAATAAATGAATTACTTTTTATGCAAGGTTTATTCAGAATATACCGTATAAACTTTGCTTTGCATGTATTGTTTGTCGTTTGTCCCTAATTAAGTCTATGAGTCCGACAAAAAAAATGTAAAGGTGTTTAAAAAAAATATTGTACATAGTCTTTAAAATACAATTTTAACTGTATTTTAATTATATATATTTGGATAATAATTATTATCATATTATCATTTCTTTCAGCTATGTCACATTGCAAAGGCATACTTTCAACACTGCGGACTCTAATCAACTGTTAATAATCTGTGATTATTAACACAATATGGCAAGCAAGAAAAAAAATTATATATTTAATATAAAATACTAAAGCTACCCTACTTTCTGATATCGTGTTGTAACCTGTACATTCGACATTCGAATTATTATTTACGACTATAAAAATGTCGTGTATGTAGAAGAAAATTGATTTTTTTTTTACCTTTAATTAAAGTTATTAAAAACTAATTAAAACAATAATAATTAAATCAATCAATTGATAAAGGATTTCATAATATTTTTAAATAAATTGTTAAATAAAAAAGTGCGGTTACTTACGTGTTTGTTGTGACTGGTATACAAAGTGTTCAAGTAGTAGTGTGTTGTTGAACAGAGCAAATTATAGTTAGTCCTCCTAGGATGTCAATGTCACATATGAATCCACACCGCACGCACGTTTCTAAGCAAAACTCTCAGATTTCTGCAGTATATAAAAGAATAATAATTAGCTCTCTCCCACCCTAAGCGGTGAGTTTTTATTGGTTACTTTCTTACAATTAACCTTGCTGTGTGTGTGTGTTTTTTATGAATAATATTTTTTTTTCTATAGTTTAATATTGACTATTTTATTCAGTGAGGAAATATTTTTTTAAGTGGTTTTGTAGCCTATAGCTTGATTTGAAATTACTGAAGTGATTGCATTTATATTATATTATAAATATATATATATATATATATATATATATATATATATATATATATATATATATATATATATATATATATATAAGTATATATTTGGGAGTCAGTAAAGTTTCATAATAACTTATTTATTAGCAATTGACATGTTGCTTCATTATTTTTTACTGTAATTAATTTTGAAATATATCAAGTGAAAAATCAGTGTAATTGTTAAACACGTAATATCTGTGCAATAAATATAATTCATGGCTAACTACTCCGATTACTATCTAATAGTACAGTGTTTTAAATTTTAGATAAATTTGGAGTCATAAACAAAGTATAAACAGTGCATAATTATGTATAATATAATACATAATTTCCGTTATGACTTCAAACACACATGCACAATTATACATACATATGCGTGTCTGTGTTTTTGAGTGCAGTACGTACTTACGTATAATTTTAAAAAAATCAGTATTATATTATTGTGCAGATTAACTACTCCCCGTTTTCCCTTTAGACTCAGTTCTGATTAAACGTTTTTGCTTTTTTTTTTTTTTTTTTTTTTTTTTTTTTTTTTTTTTTTTTTTTTTTTTTTTTTTTGTGAAAAATTTTCTACAGATCTCTCTCTCTCTCTCTCTCTCTCTCTCTCTCTTACTCCACCTCTTCACAATTCTCTTTACACTTCAGGAAGTAATTTATTATATACATGATATTAAATAAAAAAACAATTTTAAATTGAATAGTTTGTAGTGTGGGACCTTACAGCTATAGATACGAATAATAACCATTTTTAGGATAATACAAAAATTATTATATAGACTTAAAATAAACTTGTTATTTACCAAGTAATCATTAATTGTATACTTGAAATATTCTCATAGCGCAATTATGTTATGAATTTTATTAGCTTTGCCTAAATTTAAATATAAAACTAATCAATATAATTACTGCCGTGTTTAGGTATAACAATTTTGTTTTTAAAAAAAATTAGCCTTGATTCAATAAAATGATCTTATATGTATATACTTAATAAATTTTAATACAGTTGTATTCTAAATAAATTTCAAATCCAGATTAATCGGAAATTATTATTCCTTATTATTATTATTACTATTTTACATATACAAATTTTTATTTGCACAGTGATATGCATTAAGATAAAGTATCTTCGAATATGCTTGATTTTGAATTATAATTTTTTTATTAAGTCGCATAAGAGCCCATGTTAATTTCATGTGTTAATTATTTTCTCTCTTATCTGATGGTCATGGGTTCTAAAACTTTTATCATAGATAGGTGTTACTAATAATTTTCAAATGGCTACATAAAGTTTCGAAGTTCTTTTTTAGATTTTGAGATACAAGTTATCTAAATACAAGCCTTAATCATAGGAACTCCATTAATAAAGCATTGTGATTCGAGAGTCTAAAAGCCCTATTACACATAGCATAGCATAGCATAGCATAGCATAGCATAGCATAGCATAGCATAGCATAGCATAGCATATCATATCATAGCATAGCATAGCATAGCATAGCATAGCATAGAATAGCATAGCATAGCATAGCATAGCATAGCATAGCATAGCATAGCATAGCATAGCATAGCATAGCATAGCATAGCATAGCATAGCATAGCATAGCATAGCATAGCATAGCATAGCATAGCATAGCATAGCATAGCATAGCAAAGCATAGCATAGCATAGCATAGCATAGCATAGCATAGCATAGCATAGCATAGCATAGCATAGCATAGCATAGCATAGAATAGCATAGCATAGCATAGCATAGCATAGCATAGCATAGCATAGCATAGCATAGCATAGCATAGCATAGCATAGCATAGCATAGCATAGCATAGCATAGCATAGCATAGCAAAGCATAGCATAGCATAGCATAGCATAGCATAGCATAGCATAGCATAAGCATAAGCATAGCTATTGAGCATATTTAATGCTAATCAGCATTGGAGTTTTTTTTGATAAGATATAAAGATATACAAAATTATAAAACTCCCCTTAAGATTGCTATTGATAAATGTGTTTAAAAGACGTTAATACATAGTGTAGTTATTTCTTTTTTATATATATATAATAGATACCAATTTTGCCAAAAAAAATATGGTAATAGATCAATAGAATAGATGCATCCAACCAGTAATGATTATTAATTAGTTTTATATGTAAATTGGATGTACTAGATGCTGCCTATATTTTCATGCAAAAGCAGTTAATTTTTTTGTAAACATTATTAATATTTTTATCTAAAATATTCATTAAAAAAAAGAATAAGAAAATCTACGTCTGCTTAAATTGCAAGCAATTTCCATGATTACAGACCTTATGTATTTCATCTTACAACTGGGCGTGTTTTATTAATCAAAACCACTTTCTATTATTTAATCTAACCTACAATAATAACAACAACAACAACAAAAGAGCATTTAACCATTGTTATCTTTGCCTCTTCTTCATCGTCTTTTGATGTATCACATTTTATTATTTTACATTTATTATCGATCTAATGGAAAGTTTATTAAAAATATGGTAGTATGAAAAAAAAAATCAAATTGTGTTGGGAGTATGATTTCTTTATATTATTATATATACATATTATTTACATTGAAAGTTTGGTTCAATGCAAAAAAAAAAAAAAAAAAAAAAAAAATACAACAGGTAATATTACTAACTTTTGTAGTTTTACCTTAATAATATTCAATTTGATGAAATGTTAATACTTAATACTTCATAGCAGTGTATTATATTACAGTTACACACCAAGGTATATATTATATAAATTACAATTGTGGTTAAAACTTAATTTGTAATATAAACCAAAATTCAGTTTTGCTGACTAGGGCAAATATTTAAAATAAAATTATTACAACATATTTGATCTGGGTATTTTAAATAAAACTCTCTCTCTCTCTCTCTCTCTCTCTCTCTCTCTCTCTCTCTCTCTCTCTCTCTCTCTCTCTCTCTCTCTCTCTCTCTCTCTCTCTCTCTCTTATATTTAAAATTACTAAATTTAAAAAAATCAATAATACTGTCTATAATATTATTATTTGTTACTTATCAATAAATTAATAAATATGGAAAGTCAAAAATAAAATTTGCAAATAAATAAATGCTTTTGTCTATATTTTAATGTATCTGCTATATTTGATTGAATCTTATTTTGTAATGAACAATATAATATATTATATTGTTACTGGGATTAATGGGTGCGATTCATCAAAAAAATATATATGTCACCGTAATGCCTTAGGAACACTAAGATCCTAATTTATTTCTTAAGCCTATAGGAATTCTTAGGCCTTACATAATAATTGACCTACCTCCCCGTAAGTTGCAATGCTAACTAACTAGTTAAACTGTAGTAAAGTTATTGTTTTGATATTGTTGCAACATTTAAAAAAATTCAACTAAGGTTTAACTAGAGGTTGCAACTTATGGCCTTATATATATGCAACTTATGGCCTAATTGTTTTGATGAATCGCACCCATATATTTTATTATTTTATTTAGAGAAACACGCAAGAGGTTACTTAAGCCCATAAAGGCCTAATAAGCCCATAATAAGCCCTTAAAGGCCGAAGCAGCCGTCAATCGCTGCCTGAGCGATAACCATGTGACAACTATCGCTGGCTCCCGATTGGTTAAGCGCAAAAAGTTAGACCAATCCTAACTCTAGCGCACTCTAACGGTCCTTGTCGCAAAAATACCGACTGACGGCTGCGTCGGCCTACAAACCGACCCTAAAATATAATCATTTCTCTTATGTCGTACTGTATAGCAGAACAATGTATTCTTATGAAATCTTTAATTATCGAGTATAGTAAGAAATACACAGTGTTTCTATAAAGTAATAGAGTAAAATTGTATCTGTACCTTTGTTAGCCTCAATAAAACAAATTTAAATTAATATTCATTCTCGTTGTTCATAACATATCAAACACAATTTTTTCCTATGTTCTAAACAAAAAATAAATGCCAATCTAAAATGATTATTTATACAATAAGCATTATTATAATGACAGAATTTGAAAACAAACAAACAAGCATTAATTTTAAGAAGTAAACTTGAAATGATACTTTTTAATTTTATTAATCATTAATTAAAAACAAACAAAAATAATAGTAAATAGTAATTATACTTTATAGGAATAATAAAAAAAATCAATTATGCGTGCCAATAATTGCATTGCAGTAACATATGATGCAATTACTAACTTACTTTAATATTATTATATATTTATAGATGACCCTGCGCGTATATCAACGTTTACGTGCAAAAAATGCATCATTTTCTGCCTCCTTGACATAATGTCAATTATAATTTCCTTGATGATTGAGTTTTTTTTTATCATCAAGTACAATATTATGCAATTTGTATTCTATTCTCTACGTCTCTATTATTTCAAACAAAAATTTGAAACGTCACAATTTTTAATGAGCGAAGATATAATTAATAGATATTGCTAACTTATTTGATCTTTTTATAAGATTATACAAACTATTGTAAACAATAGAATACAAGAATGCATTTTGTTGCATTTTCATGAATCAAGATTTTTGCTTATCATTTAATAATTATAATAAAATTAATTAACACGATAGATAAAGTTATACAAATTGTTTATGAGATTTTTTTTCTTTTCTTTTTTAAATATAATTATAGCAATTATTATCTTTTGAAGGTTATAAAAATAGTATTGTTTTGAAGAATAGAATTAAGAAAATTAGCTAGCTTTTTTTCTATGATTTTATTATTATTATTTTTGAAGTAGTTAAGTATTTAATTCCAAACTAGCAGATTTTTATGGGATAATATAAACAAATATTATTATAAACAAATAAAGTTCTTGTAAAATCATTTTTAAGAACCATTATGGCCGCTGCGCGCAAGAGTATTATCTAAGTATCTCATTGGCTAAAATTTGTGATACGTAGTTTTCATTCAAGAACCTTCTACACATGTGTTTTAGCAATTAGGTAACTATAAATAACTAATAACTTTGGTTGTATGAATTTGATAAATCAGTTTAAATGTAATTACAGTCAAACTTTTGCGTGTTTACAGTATCAATATTTTATACTTTTCATTCTCATTCAGTAAGTATTTTTAAAATATATTAGTGCTGATGTTAAAAGAATATTTCACATTATAATGTTTAAATTACAGGGTTCGTTAATTATGCGTGAATTCTCATATAATTAACACCTAAATATTTAAAAACATATAATATATCATAAATTTACTATAACAAGATCTAAGTGTCATAATTAATAACTTGTGGAAACTAAATATTTATTCCGTATATAATTAGTGTTAATTAATATAAACTAATAATAATTTAAAGTATGGAATAAATATTTAGTTTCTACAAGTTATATTTATATAATGTATATTATACTCGTGTCTATGAAGGCACGTTAATATAAATATTTAAGAAACCACAGAGAGAACCGCAGAAAATACAATTAAGTGTTTATAAAATGGTAAATATATATACTTTTGCATGAATTTCTTTGTATTTTTTATACAATTTAGACAATAACTATTATTATAAAGTTTTGTCTCAGCCTCCACAACCAGGGCCTCCAGGAGCCAACTTTCTTCTAACAGTAACACTATATGCAGACTCTCCCTGAGTCCTTTCAGTCACTCTACTTCTGCACGTTACTTTCAATTTATAACACTTTACAGCCATTGATCTATAGATCACAGTGCATCGCGCGATACCTAGCAAACGGACAGAAATAGCCAGATCAACAAACCAAGCAATGTCAGAGGCTGAGGTCTTATTTTAAATTACAAAGTTAGTGTCATACTTATTTTAACTTTTTTTTTTTCTATTATTATTATATTATTGTGTTCTTCTTTTTCTTCCCTTTTCAACACAAACAAGCCACTTACTTATTTACTTGAGGCAAGGTGTTTGCGGGAGTTCCTTATTGTGACAAAGAATATCCAAACATTAACCTTCAATACTCAAAAAAAATTTAAAAATACAACTGTAATTGTGCCTTGGTATTCGTTTTTAATTATCGTTCCGGATATTATTTCCATAATTGGCCCAGATTTAGTTGCGGTAACATTTTTTTTTTTAATGTAATAAAAACCAAATGAGGAAAATATAAAGATTACTGACTTACCAAACTATAAAATTTAATTAAATAATAAAAAAATACAATATAATAATTATAAATAATGACGCGAGCAAAAAGACGTATAACTATAAAAATAAATACTCTCACTATTCACCGTATGTAATGTTTGTATACACTTACCTTTAAATGAGACTAAATATATTTAATGTTAAAATATTATGACTTTAAAATTTATATAAATATACACAATACATGTCAAGGAATACAATCATATTTTATAAATATTATATTATATTATAGCAAACGCATTGTTAAAGAGTTTGTCAACTGTGTGAATACATCTTGCAAAATAATTTTTGTTGAAATGTTCTAAAGGGGGGGGGGGGGGGAATCGACTACGATCTCTATAGAAAGAAGCAATAAGGACGAAAGTCGCGTTTTTTTTTTTCTTTTTTTCTTTTCCAGAAATCCAGTTTTACAACAAATATAACGATATGCCAAACAAATTTATCTTAAAAAGTAGAAGCCAAATACTAAAAAGCCAAACACCAAATATAAGACTAATTGTTATACAAATATGTGGTTATTTCAAGAGGTTTTCTATAGAATATACACAAATGTTTTTTAATATTAAAATATTCTAATTTAACATTGGTGTGCTAATTAGACAAAACAATCCTTCATATTAACGTTTCAAGCTTGTTTGAAGTATGATAATGTAACACAAGGACGTGAAAAATATTATGCATAAAAATAGTTATTTATTGGAAAATCTCATCAGAAATAATGTAAATATATTTCTAATATTGCAAATCGATGTTTACCCGTCAAAGTGAACGCACTACACTTTACAAATATCAATCAAAATGAACGATCTGCGTTTGGCGCTTCTACGCGTTTTAACATATGAGAACTATATAGGTGGGTGAACTTGAAATTTTTAAAGTGTAGATCGTTCATTTTTTACAAAATTTGTAAAGTGTAGTATGTTCACTTCGACGGGAAAGCATTGAAATTTAAAAAAGCACAGGCTTCTATTGTTACATTTTACACTTTATATCTTACCTATTTTACACATAAGATTTTTTTTTTTTTTACTACATCATCCCCAATTCCATTCAAGACATTGTCGTATCGACAGGTAAGGACTTTCCAATCAATAGAAAAGCACACACGGGCTGGCCACGGCCTAAGTACACACCCCGGCATTCACCATGACAGCCTAGAGAATCCGTGGAAACGTCTAGGCAGGCTGGTCGGTGCAATCACATGGATCATGCACCTCCCGAATGCTGGGCGTCGTCATGGAATGCATGTACCATGTAAACATGCATCGTGCTACATGTTGTGCTCTCACACTTCACGCACGCAACGCACCCAGCAGTGGCTTGAACCTATACTCGGTGTGGAGTACAGAGTTACAAGTCACCTGCCCCTGCCTTCACCACTACTAAGATCCTTTTTTTTTTTTTTTTTTTTTACAAAAAATCACCAATAGTTGACATCGATGTCTTGATGTTCACCGCCTATACAGCTTTGGAATATTATATATTATGCTATGACAAAAACACAGATTCACAAACGTCATTATAACACGTTTATTTATTAAATTTGTACATGGTTGTGTATCTCGTTAAATATTACATTATTTCTATTCAATGTATTATGTAATTTTAAGTTATTTTGACAAGACCAATGCTTGTTGTAACTATAATTATTACTATTAACTACCCGGGTCATCTATATTCTATAAATATTATTCTACATCTTTAAAAAATTTCAGATAAAAATAAAAAGGTGACTGAAATACTTTAAATAGTTAACTGTTCTTGCTGTACAGTAATTTCATAGCCACTAAATAATATTAAAAAAAAAAAAAAAAAAGATTTCTTAATGTTATTAGAAAATATATTATTTCAAGCCCCTCTCCAGGCCTAGAAATATACCTTTTTAATTGATTAAGATTAAACACAAAATGGGATGTGTAAAAATATATTTATTTTGACCCAAAATCCAATTGCAACGTGAAAAAAACAAATGAGAAATGCCAACTTATGCAACCTGCACAATAATTTCTTATGCATTGCGGCTACTCTGACGTCAGAGTGGCCGCATTTTTACAGCTCTCTTGTGTGTTTACGTTTGGATCCTGGTAAAAATTAACACCAGTTTCAAAGGTCCCATTTTGTGTTCAATGATATAAAAATGCATGTTTCTAAGTCTACAGAGGGGCGTTAAAGCAATTCATATAGTTTTACACTTTAATACAATAAACTTTAAAAAAAAATCTGTGCAAGATATTTGTCAATGATTGTAAAAGTTCTCAGTATATTCTTATTGTTATTCAACTTATCAAATATCAAAACAACAATAATTACATTTTAATAACAATAATAACATAGGAAATCCAATGTCATACATTAATTTTTTTAAATAAATAATTATATTAATTATATACGTATTTTATTCTATCTTGTATACGTATTTTGGAAAGGATTTTATCATATAAGATAATATGCTATATATGTAATGATTACATTAAGTTTAAAATTCTTAATTTTTTTATTTATTTCTTTTTTTTTTAATTTTGTAATCAAGTTGTTCTATAAAAGAAATATGTAACGCTGTATTAAAATACAGTTAGAAATAAATATATAATTATTTATAAATCAACATGTTACTCAATAAGTAGCGAAGAATGATTTTTTTTCTTCTATTAACTCAACTATAATATAATTTGAGTCACGCAATACGAGGTCGTAAATTCATTTAAAGTTTTTCATTCACATAATATTATTATTGAATCATTTGAATCTTTATTATATTGTATAATGTTAATTTTATTTTGGATTAATTTATTACTTCGTAAATTCATTTAAAGTTTTTCATTCACATAATATTATTATTGAATCATTTGAATCTTTATTATATTGTATAATGTTAATTTTATTTTGGATTAATTTATTACTTCGTAAATTCATTTAAAGTTTTTCATTCACATAATATTATTATTAAATCATTTGAATCTTTATTATATTGTATAATATTAATTTTATTTTGGATTAATTTATTACTTTTGAGGTATATTTGGTCTTAAGATAATTTAAAGTTTTATAACAGTTAAACTTCTATAAGTGAAAAATCTTTATTTCTTTTTAGAAAACCTTGAAATTTTTAAGGTACATGAAAAGTAAAATATTTGCATTATCTAGTATAAATTTAAATATTCTTGCATTCTGGTAAATTAGATCACTATAACCGGTGTGGAAAGAAAAAAGTGTTGAAACATGATTGAAATTAATTTGAAATATCAATTAAAGCCATAGACCACATAAAACAACACGTGATTCTTAATAAATAAGCACGAAATGGGATCTTCAAAACTGATGACAATTTATACCGGAATGTTAATGTAGCCCCACGAGAGAGCGTGAAAAAACTGTAAAGTATGCAATTACCGAAAAAAAAAATCATGTTTATGACGTCAGAAACATCCAAAAATTAGTATGAAAATGTTATGCAGGTTGCATATATCGAATTTTCTGATCACTGAACGTTACTTTTTGGTTTTGAGACAAACTAATGTTATTTATGTAAATCCCATCAAGTGTTTTGTGTTATAAAAGTTTATGTTTTTCTCTGGTCTATTCCTTTAATTTATAAAGGTTACAGCTAATTGTACCAGTCAATTTATTGTATAAGTATAGCACAAACCAAAGTATTACGGGAAGAATGATTTGGTTTGCTGATTTTTAGACTGAGAGTGAGTGTAGGAATAAAATTATTAATAATATGGTATTAAAATTATTTAATTCATTACCGAAGTGTTAGATCTATTACTAATAATAAAATGTATAGAAGAGAATGTACAGAATTTGTTAAAAAATTATATATTAAAAAAAAAGTCTATTGCTAAATTAGTTTCTAAAGAAAGAATAAAAAACGGTACAATATGGTGGAAAATAAAATGAAATATGTTCCTTGATAATAATGCTTTTTGTTTAAAATAGAGTTGAAAATTATTTCTGTAATAATATTATGTATATACCAATGATGTATCTTATTAGATATTGAAATAAAGAATTACTTTACTTTATAAATAAGGCAAATCAAATTTATTTAACTTTTCAGATCACAGAAAGAATTTTTTTTTCTTCTTCTTCTTTTTTGTTTTTTTTGTCGTCGTCGTTGTTGTTGTTATTTTACGTCCTATGTCCCTGAATATATTAATGGAAGCAATCAATTACTAGCAAATATGTACAATAATAAAGATGATAAGCTAATGGTAGAGAGATGACAATTAAATCGTCAGGTTATATATTATATTTCATTGGGCTCTATGGGCATCAAAATAGCTTTCAAGTCAGTGTTTACTATTAACTTCCAATTGACTTATTCCATTTAAATTTAAATAGCTCGTAAAAAATAAAAAACCACTAAAGTATCAATATAATTGAGCCAGGACAGGACCATACATTTTGAACTATTATTAAGAACATATTTATACACCGTATAAATTATCTTTAAAAATCCTAGTAGCCATTTAAACTTTTTAATTTTGTAACGATTTTGTTTACCTTTTTTTTTTTTTTAATCTGTAGCTTATAATATAGTTCTTTATACGCAATAATGTAAGTTTTGTTTTAAATATTTGGTTAAATCTATATAAAATTTATATAAAATATTTTAAATAATTTACAGTAAAATGAAAGATCTTAAGAATATCTTTATATATTTTTTAAAAAAAAGTCCTATAGGTTGTTCATTATTTTTCTTCAAGCGTACGCGAATATAATAATTGTAATGAAGGTTGATCTGTGGTTTTTGCAATTGCATTGAAAATGATATTATTTATCCATGTAAACACAAACAAGCGTTTTTTTTTCTCTCTTTTTTCTTTCTATTTCTTATTTTTTCTTTTACTTTTTTTTTTAAGTTTATTCTAAAACCAAAGTTAAATTTTTTTAAAATAATAATACAACGCAATTATAAATTATTCTAGTTACTTTTTAAATCCTGATGTCATTTAATAAATGTGCTAACCTTGAATTGTAATTTTAAATTTACGCAATTTTTTGTAATTTCAGGTACAAATTGTATACGAGATATGAAATTTTTATATTGTATGTGTTTAATGAGTAATATTTTCTTCCTACTATTGTTATTATAGGATAGTTCAACAATGGACTTAGATAACGCTGTTTGTAGTTCGAGCTTTTTTTTTTTTCTTTCTTTTTAATTCTTTGAATTTGCTTGAAAATTTTTAAATTTAAGGTTTAGTGATACTAAAAGTTAAATTATGTTATAATTGTAACTAATAAAATAACACATCCTATTGTATTATTATTATTTTTCTTATTTGTAATTATTATTTTTACTCTGGCATAATATATGATTGCACTTTTCTATATACTGCATACATTATGAAAACATGATATGATAAAATATATTTTCCACACAGACGTTATAATGAAAACTTTTTAAAAATATTTACTGTTTCCCCAGCTAAAAAAAAAAAAAAAGAACAAGAACAAGAACAAGTAGTGCTTTTATATGGGATGATGTGAAAATTATAAAATAATTGTCTTTCTGTAGGATGCTCCACGTGGCAGGTAATACGTCGAATCATATTATCAAGATTTTCTGAAGATGATGCTTCCTCTTGTCTTTGTGAGATAAAAATCTGTACATGTTTGAATGACGACCTTTGCTGTCTGTGTATGTCACGTTACGCTCTTCGGGTCTCGCTGATGCAGTGCACGGAGGTGTGTGTGTGTGTGGTGTCATGAAGTCAAGGTCATGTTGTGCAGTGGTCAGTGCAGTGCAGAGAGAGAGAGAGAGAGAGAGAGAGAGAGAGAGAGAGAGAGAGAGAGAGAGAGAGAGAGAGAGAGAGAGAGAGAGAGAGAGAGAGAGAGAGGACATTGCACTTACATGCAACTGTCAGTAGGTCATAGCTTTGCAATGACTTCAATTCTTCAAGAAATGCAATTAACAATTTTATAGAGAGAGAGAGAAAGAGAGAGAGAGAGAGAGAGAGAGAGAGAGAGATGAGTACATAATGATCATAATGTATTCCCATTCTGGAGCCAAACCCTATACTGAAAACTTTATCAAATAATAATATAGAAATGCATAATGTGACACTGCACTATTGCCACTATTTTTATAATTATTTAATAATTATGACAACCAGTTTTTGTTATTTTCATACATATTATGTCTTTATATTATGTTGTTGTTGTTTTCTCCTCTTAAATGTTTTGTTTGTATGTTTTGACTGCATTCAGTATTTGTGGACTTGCTGTTGTTGCTGAATAAATAAATAAATAAATTTAATTTGTAAATAAATTAAATATTAAGTGAATTGTAAGCGCTAATAACTTATTTAGTGGCGAATGAGGAACACCAAGTATTTTTAAATGTATATTTTGAAAGTTGCCATCGTCCTAAAGCGATAAATTATGTGATATATATATATATATATATATATATATATATATATATATATATATATATATATATATAATATAATAATAATATATATATTATATATATATTTTTTTAATTAATTTTTTTTTTTAAAGCTCGGTTTACCGTCATGGTTGGTAACTTTTGGCATGAGCGCTGAGCGGTGAGTGCACTCAAAAGTTGCCAACGTGACATTATATATATTATCTTGATTTTTAAATATTAATTAAAAATACTTGATGATATCAAAAATTAAAAGTTGCAAAAATAATACACTGTAATTGATTAAGGACGATCCCCACTTTCAGATCCCCACCCCTAAATATTTTTTAGTCTTTTATAAGGATGTCTGTTCAATTGTCCTTAATCAGTAGTTGCCAAATTTCTAGGTCGCAGTACAATGATATGATCATTATAAGTTCTAACAACTAGAATTATTATTATTATTTTGCACAAATAACAAGTAAAATGCAAGGAATACAGATCAGCAAATAATTTTAAAAAATTTAATATAAAAAAATTTGTAATAAACGATTTTGCCGATTTTGGTTTGTTTAACATTTTTATTACGGAAGCCTGATATAATTTCTATCACGTTATACTGTGTATAATATTTTGTCTATATATACTAAATTATAACTGTGATCTAGAGTATACTGTACTCTACTTTTATCTTTCAATAAAAGCTGTATACTAAAATGAGAGGGGATCAGTTAATACATCCCTCAAAATTTCAGCTAAATTTAATAATGATAGTTTTTTGTCATTCCTTTTTTAAAATGCATTTTTAAATCCTTGCGTGTTTTTGTATTTTTTTTTTAAATTTAAATTCTGTGTATTAAGTTGATATAACTTTGTTTAGATGGCGTACTAATGTAGACGTGAAGAGTGAAAGTTATATAAATATAATGTATATTTATATAAATATATTATACTCTTATTGTACTATAGAGTTATATAAAATTACATGAATGCGTACGGTTTATTTGATATACAATGTATATACTGTACACTCAATTTTCCCCTTTTTGAATAATAAAAATAATTTAATATAAGCTGAATTTATTGAAAGCGTGTTGATTAAATAAGTTACCCCCCCCCCCCAAATTAATGATTAAATAACATTAAATTTGTACAAAAGTAAATCTTTAGAAAGCTTGGGGTTAAAAATTGAGTTTTTCCAGCATATAATTTAAATAAGAGCTGGTAAAATTCTCTAATAAAATTATTAGTACAGTAAATAGACATATTTTTAACAATACTTTGTCATGGTTTTTAAATTGGCTTAATTATTATCAATATAAATTTTATAAAAACATTACTTTGATTGTTTGCAATCCAATTTATTTTTATGGTCTTTTTTTAGACGGAACATCGTTATTATGAATATTATAATAAAAATGTTTTGACTAGCTATAATTTGTTAATATCATGATATAATAGCAGTGCAGTAAAATTTATTACAAAACACTTAAAATGATTATAAAAATCTTGATTTATTACGATAACACTTGTGTATAATATAAAAAAAAAGTTTATTACACTATGAATTATTAATGGCCATAGGCACATTCAAGAAACAATATAACTCATGTATGCAGGTAGAGTGACTTAAGAGTGCATTTTCTATTGCATTGCATGCATTGCATTTTGAGGTGACCCACATCTGAGCTTTGAAACTGTGTAAGTATTTTACTGCAGAAGACTAAAAATTAATAATAATGTAATAATCTAGGCTGGCGCCAGTTCGGTAGTAATAGAAGTGCTAAATTAATATTGCTATATTATTTATTCTTTGTATGTGCATCTATTTCTTTTCTTTCTATGAAGTTTTATTTCCAATTTCAAGTGCTTCTTAGAAAAGAAAAGGGTAAAAAAGAAAATACTTCTAATTTAGAAGTCAAATCTAGATTTTAATTTAATATATTTGATAATCCATTTTCGTTACGTAATAAGAGAATAAGTTTTTAATTGTAAGTTAAATAGTAAGAAAAATGAAATAAAACAAAAACATGATATTACATAAAGAAAATGAAACTTATTCCCACATAACGGGAATGTCAAACTATCGATTTCAAATTGCGTAATTCAGGTTTGTATTTTATTACAAGTAGCCTTGTTAATTAAATAAAACCTGTTTCATAATCTATGATGTAGAACGTACTGTACACTATGAGATGCATCGGGGACGCAGAATGCATTTTAGATTGACAAGTCAATGTGCAATGCAACTGTATGCAAGCTTCCATGATTCTACTTATCATACTTCTATAATTTTTCTTAGAACAAGTAAGTAATTATTTATTATTTTTTGTCACGTCATTTCTTTTTTTTTTATCGCAGTGTTTACTCTTTTTTTAGTTTTATGCTGAAAAAAAAAAGAGATTGCTCTAAAAAGTAAAAAAACAAACAAAAAACTCTCAATTATAAAGCACGAGGTGGGACTTTACATATCACGTCCCTTAACCCTTCAGTACTCAGTTTCAGTTTTAAAGGGTTTTATTTAATAAAAAAAAATACAAATACAGAAATCATTTCATAAACTGGGGAGAAAAATTGTATAAAGTAGGCATCCCACGCTATAATTATCTATTGCACACCCGACATTCATGACGTCACAAACTCCAAAAATTGCCTACTTAAGGGGTAATGAGCTACAGAGCGAAAATTTTTTAAAAAAATTTAGTTGTTATTATATAGCAATATCATCAAAAAATAAATAATAAAATTGCATTAAAATATTTAATTTACGTTTAATTAGCATTTAATCGCAGTTTTAATTTTCGCAATTTAAAACGCATTCATCTCCTTAAATAACTGAAAAATTAATATTTTCTTTATACTGTTGCATTAAGCATACTTTTGTTAAGGGCACTGGCTACTTTAAATTTTTTTTAGATACGAATAAATCCGAAATTTAAATTATTTCTGAAATGATTTTTTTAAGTGAAGTTTAAGCATATTTTCAAACTTATCATAAGCCTAACTTCAGCGCATGATTAAATATAGTAAAAGTATGATTTTAAACTATGAGACTTAGTCTATCCGCTAGACAATTTTATTACCTTTACTAGGACACAAATATTTTTGCAAATGACTTTTTATTAAAATTGATGAACGTGAAATAATTAAAAAATCTAAGGTTTTTGAAACTTTTCTCTAATGCAGCAGTATTAGTGCGCCTCTATTAGACTTTTCAAGTACTTTGTCATAGAGCACATATTCTTCAAAGTGGAGGGAGGTATTTTTTTTAATGCCTTGTTTCAGCCTCTCCGCCTGGCCGGCCGGTTTCTCTGCCTGCAGTTCGCAATATTTACATTGTTACCTGAGTGCTCGTATTGCTTTACACTTTTACACCTTTCTTCTCATTCTAAATAAAATATATATACACGGAACAATTTTAGTTTAGTTGAAGTTGTATATTCCCGAACCCGAACGTATATAATATTATAATAAAAAAAAATACTACTAAAGTATAGACAGACAAAAACTATAAAGGAAATTTTTGAAATAGGATTTAATTAAAATATGCGATAAAAAAAAATGAAAGGGCTTTGAATAAATAAATTTAAAAAAATAGAGAGAAAAGACGCAATTTTTCAGCATAACGTCCTGCTGAAAGCGCTTCGACGCCATATTGGAGCAATGAATAACATTGCTCAGCATATAGGAAAAAACGTGAGTTTCAATCATTTTCTTAAGAAATAAAAGTTAGTTTTATTTTTTATTATTTATTATTATAATTATTTTTTAATCATTATTATTTTTCTTGCATATGCATATACTGGAAACCTTACAACAATTAATACTCACAAAAATATTCCGAAGTATTTTGTAACTTTTTTTTTTCTTTCTTTTTTTTTTTTTTTTACCTATACCGGCCGATGTTACGGCTTCGTAAAACACTATAGCAAAACATCTAATCAACCCAAGTCCGGTGCTTGATATTAATTTCGATGCAAAATAAAATTTTGAATAATTTTTTCCAAGCTCTATGAAAAACACAAACAAACGATGAGAGAGAAAAAAGGTGCAGTATAAAAGCAAGGAAGCAATGAGCAGTTTTTCAATAGAAGAAGGGATTATCTGTTACCTGAAAACACAACCCAATTATCTTACCTGTGAATGATTTTTATAACTCGCGAAGTAACATTTACATGAAACCAAATTTACTTCAGATGTTTGTTTTAATAAAAATCATGCAAATTACTTTTTTGATCGAAGTTCTACCGTCAATTTGAACTTTCGTGATTTAAAAGTAATAAGAATTACGTAATATTTTTATTTGAATAAGTTAATTTAAAATAATGCTAGAACTTCGATTAAAAAAGAAATCTACATGATTTTTAATGAAACTAACATATAATGAATTTAATTCACTGTGACTGTTACTGCGCGAGTTATCAAAATCATTGACGCGTAAAAGATAATTGGGTCGTTTTTTTCAGATGGCAGGTATGAAAAAAAAACTATGAAGGTAAACCTATGCATGAAAAAAGTAAACAAAGACCGCTACAGCCACTAGACTATGTGTCTCCAAATTTTGAGCCCCGGGCTATTTTTTCCCCCGTCTTGCATCCCCTCCAACTTTGTCATAAACTTACAATTTTTTTAACTCACTCCACTTTTTGTTTACGTCAGGGTATGACACCCCTTCCCCCTTTTACCTGAGCTATGACAATGCCATCTAGGTGGAAATGCTTGAAATTCCTGCGTGACCCATTACCCCTTAACAGTTTTTTTAACCCCAGTTTATGAGGGTACAGAAGGATTGATGGATGATATAATAATGAATAATGGTCACATCTCATAAATTTAACGGTTTGGATTTAATTTTTTGAGACCAGGACCACTTTAATATAATATAATTAATAAGTTTATAAGTGATTTATGTTTCAAAATGGGATTCAATGAGAATAGTTCGCAAGAATGTTTCAAAAATGAATTGTATAGACAATACATCATTTAACTAAAATTACTAAGAAAAATAATCAATTTTTAACCTCGCGTTTCTCGCCAGCCAGATTGCTAAATTTAATGTTATATGAAGTTACACTGTATATGCATCGGAAATACAATTGCTATAATCATTCAGAAATGCAATTTTTTGAATACATATGAAAACGTTTAAAATCAGACTATTGGTCCATAATCAAATAATTCTCTCTCTGTCTCTCTGTCTGTCTGTCTGTCTGTCTCTCTCTCTCTCTCTCTCTCTCTCTCTCTCTCTCTCTCTCTCTCTCTCTCTCTCTCTCTCTCTCTCTCTCTCTCTCTCTCTCTCTCTCTCTCTGTCTCTCTATCTATCTATCTATCTATCTATCTATCTATCTATCTATCTATCTATCTATCTATCTATCTATCTATCTATCTATCTATCTATCTATCTATCTATCTATCTATCTATCTATCTATCTATCTATCTATCTATCTATCTATCTATCTATCTATCTATCTATCTATCTATCTATCTATCTATCTATCTATCTATCTATCTATCTATCTATCTATCTATCTATCTATCTATCTATCTATCTATCTATCTATCTATCTATCTATCTATCTATCTATCTATCTATCTATCTATCTATCTATCTATCTATCTATCTATCTATCTATCTATCTATCTATCTATCTATCTATCTATCTATCTATCTATCTATCTATCTATCTATCTATCTATCTATCTATCTATCTATCTATCTATCTATCTATCTATCTATCTATCTATCTATCTATCTATCTATCTATCTATCTATCTATCTATCTATCTATCTATCTATCTATCTATCTATCTATCTATCTATCTATCTATCTATCTATCTATCTATCTATCTATCTATCTATCTATCTATCTATCTATCTATCTATCTATCTATCTATCTTATACGTGTTACTTAGGAGTGTAAGATTTCTACTTTTGCTTTAATATTGGTTAAATAAGAGGATAAAGCATAGAAATAATAAAGCAAAAAAATTCTATATTACAGAGCTTCAAATTTTGTTGTTTTAAAATAAATAAATAATAGTGCTATAGCTTTATTTTATTTTCTCCTTTTTGTTTAGTTACAATAAGCTCTTTCGTATCAAAATTTGCAAGGAGAGAGAGAGAGAGAGAGAGAGAGAGAGAGAGAGAGAGACAGAGAGAGAGAGATTGCATAATATGGTGCATGTGTTGTACAAAATAATAATAAGACAAAGATGTTTTTCTAATTGCAACAAATAAATTTATGGTTGTATCTTATTTCTTTACTGCATAATATAAAATAACCCTTTTTTTTTTTTTTTTGTCA